>JAAGEH010000124.1:2472763-2655047 GCA_011751065.1 Lasiurus cinereus
CTCCACTCACCCAGAGAGGCGGGACTCCCACCTGGGCAGGTCACTCCGTTACATTTAATAGCATCCCACCTCTTACCACTCAGAGAGGTGAGACTCCCACCTGGGCAGGTCACTGGCTGCCTTCACTTAAGGGCTGTGGAGTGGTAGTCCTGGGAGGTGAGAGGCACAGAAATGCCGCCTGTGCTGGTCCCTGGAGGCTGACCCTGCTCGCTGCTGCGGACCGCTTCCTGACATCCGAGTTGAAGGCTTTAAAGAGTCCTCCTCGCGCCAGCAGGTAGGACAGTCCCCTGTGTCAGACAGGGGTGCTAACCCTGGGCATCTCGGGCCGCCTGCATTTGTAAGTGACCTGGTTGCTGGGCTACGCTGTGTGCCGGGCTCCGTGGGAGTCGAGGCCACCAAGCAGATGCTGCCACGTGTGCCCCAGGGATTCCTGCTGGGGTCCCAGAGGGGGGGCGTTGTGGAGGCGGGGGTGAGCTGTAGCCTCACAGGGACGGGGTCACTTCCCGACCCCCTCATTTCTCAGCCACGGCTTGGTGTGCCTTGCCTCACCTCATTCAGTGTGGCACAATAACGCCTGCCTGCAGGTTGAGCATGAGGATTAAGATTTTCAAATGTAGAAAGCCGTGCCTGACTCAGTTAAAAGAAAACGGAAGCCAAGCCAAGAGGGTGGGGGTTGGAGAGAGAGGGAAAGAAAGAGCGAGAGAGTTGTTCCTTCGTATTCTAAATGCCAGGCACCGTTTTCCGCATCTTACCTGAATTAACTAATTTCCTCCTCACTGCAACCTTGAAGTAGGTGGTCTTACTATCAGCATTCTTACGATATAGGTAAGGGAACTGAGGCACAGAGAGTTAACTAATGTGCCTAAGATCCACAAATAGTAATTATTGTTCCTTGAAAGAGGTGTTTACCTATAAACTTTGGTGAGAAGTCAAATACAGATAATTAGAACTGTTTCAAGGTGTGCTGGGAGCTGTGTATTGGGCTGGAAGACAAAGCAGGTGTTCTGCTGATCGGTTGATGCTAAGAAGTTCTCCCTAAGACTTAATGGCTCAAAACAATGCTTTGTTATCATCTTGCACGGTCCTGTAGGTGGGCTGGACACAAGTCAGTGTTGGGGGGAGGGAGAGTCTGTCAAGTTGGTTGGCGCTGGAGTCATCTGGGGGCTTGACTGAACTTGACATCCAAGGTGGCTCACTCCCAGAGCGGGCAGTTGATCTGGCGGTCACCTGGGAGCTCAGGTGGGCCTGCCTTTGAGTACCTACACCTGCTCTGTCTATGCGGCCTGGAGTTCTCACAGCCTGGCAGCATCCTGAGACTAGCAGGAAGCTGCAACATTCCTTATAACTTAGCTTTGGAAGTCAGAGAGCATCACTTTTTCCATGTTCTGTTGGTCAAAAGCCAAGCCCAGGATCCAGGGTGTGGATATTGGGAGGTGTGGTCACCAGGGACTGTGTGAGTTGTCTTTGGGGTTACGTACCGCAGGGTAAATTGAGTGTAACTGGAGCTAGAGATTTACTATCGTATATGAAGGACAAATAAGATGAATGCTGGTAATGATAACAAGCACAAAGCAATAACAATTGCTATTGAGTAGCTAGTATAACAGGCAACAGATCTGGCAATGTGCAAAGATTTGGGAGCCAGACATCCTGGGTTCAAATCCCAGCACTGCCACCTGTTTATGTTGAAGCCTTGGTGAATTTACTACCATCTTTGCGCCTCATTGTTCTTATCTGTAAAATGGGACTAATGATAGTGTCATCCTCATGAGGGCGTTTTGGAGGTTAAATGCTGTAACCCACATAAGTACTTACAAGATTGTCTGGCAGGTGAAAACAGTACACATTAGCTACTTTTCTTATTGCTGTTTTTTTGATCAGACTGATATTTTGCATATAAATTGTTTAGCCCACTTTACTGCTCATTAATTCTGAGTGTTGATGATGTTGGCATAGTTCTTCATCCAGTCCTCGCACTGTCTCGGTGAAGTTGATGCTATTGGATTTGTTTCCTGGATGAGGGAGCTGAAGAGTCGGCGATGGAATTAACTTGTCCAAGGTCACAGGGCCGGGCAGTGGCCGGATTGGAATTGTCTTGCTGGCTCCATTGGCGGGCATGGTGGGCCAGAGCCCCGTACAGGCTTTCCGCAGCGGGCAGCAGCAAGCAGAGGCAGCTGTGCTTGGTTGGGTTCCCTGGTTTGATGGTATGTTGATGCCAAAGGCAGGGTTAGTTCATCAAGGTCATGGGAGGGGGAGCAGGATTAGAGTTTCATGGTCTGCAGTGTGGTGTGCTGAGATTCCATTGCCAAGCCCTGAACCGGTTCTGATGTCCAGACAGACACAGCAGGCATACCGCCCGTTGTTAGAAGAGGCCAGGTCAGTGCAGGACAGCGCAGCAAGCATCGCCTCGAGCTTCCTCTGTGTTGGGCTCTGCAAGTACTCATCTACCCCAGGGCTCAGTGCTTATTGGGGTGTGGGCACAAGATTCTAGAGCAGTGGTTCTCAACCTGTGGGTCGCGACCCCTTTGGGGGTTGAAGGACACTTTCACAGGGGTCGTCTAAGACCATCGGAAAACAGATACTTACATTATGATTCATAATAGTAGCAAAATTACCGTTATGAAGTAGCAATAATTTTATGGTTGGGGGTCACCACCACATGAGGAACTGTATTAAAGGGTCGTGGCATTAGGAAGGTTGAGAACCACTGCTCTAGAGTCTAGAGTCCCACTGGTCAGCAAACTCATTAGTCAACAGAGCCAATTATCAACAGTACAACGATGAAAATTTCTTTTGAGAGCCCAATTTTTTAAACTTCTTCTAACACTACTTCTTCAAAATAGACTCGCCCAGGCCTGGTATTTTGTGGAAGAGCCACACTGAAGGGGCCAAAGAGCCGCATGTGGCTCGAGAGCTGCAGTTTGCGGACCACTGCTCTAGACCGTACCTGCCAATCGGGTCTCCAACACCCAACCAAATGTTTATCGGGTGCCCATCATGTACAAGGATTTTGGGGGGACGCCAGGGGTACCGTGATAGGTTTCTTTTAGCCTTTGCAGGAGCTGGCCCCGGTGTCAGACTGTGGCACCGTGGTTAGTTGGACAGGTTAGGCAGGGACCCACAAGGGAGGTTTCTGAGTATGGTTTGCTACCAGGAGATCTTACATTGTTCAGCTAAAAAGTGGGAAAGATGGGGAAGTAGACTTTGACTTCTATTGTCACTGAGACTTCCTGAACCTTGGTTTTCTAATCTGTAAAATGTGCATACAATGGTACCTCGAGATACGAGTTTAATTCGTTCCATAACCTTGAGGCGTGGGAAACGATGAGACGCTCAAGTCTTGGTAAACTGGTGGGTCGTGTGCAGCTGGCTGATCCATGCGATAACTCCTATCTCAAATGCTGCTCGTATTTCAAAGCAAAAATCGCTCGCTCGCTCGAAGGCTCGTATCTCAAAAATCTCGTATGTTAGGGCACTCATATCTCAAGGTACCACTGTACTAATTTTTTTCTGCTGCCTTGGACGGTCTGAGTCTGTGTCACCTGGGATGGCGTGTGGGAAGTACTCTGGAAACTCTGAGTGCTCTGGGAAGAGGGGTTATGCAAGCAGGGTGAGCTGGAAACCAGATTCATCAGGAAGAGAGGGAGGCTGACTTTAGGTCCAAGACCACATGGAATAGTTGACACTTCGACAGCATTTCCCATGGGCCAGGGCCGTCTATGTGCTTTCCTCATTCATCAGGTAGCTCTAGCTCAGCCCATCTTATGAATGGGAAGTGAAGGAACAGAGATGTTCGGTAACTTACTGAAAATTGCACAGCAAGTAAGAGGCGGCTTCCTTTCCTGTCACCTCTGCGCTGGTCTACCTGTCAGAGGCAAGATGATCCAAGTGATGGGTGACATGCCCAGAATAAACATTGTCGTATGGTGGAAATTACCTCTCATTGCAAAGCAGGGAGAAAGGAAAGAGGGAGAGAGAGTGAGGAAAAAAGGAAGTTGGGGAGAGAAGGAAAAAGCCACAGTCAGCATGGGCGATGCTGAATTAGCTGACTTCTGTGCATTCTTTAAATATCTACCGACCACCTGGTCTCCCAGTCCTGCCAGAGGCATTTACAGACACAGGAATCTCAGTTTCCGGCTCAGGGCATCTGAAGGGGACACTGGTGTGAACCAGGGGTCTGAGTTCAGGTCCAGGCTCTGCCCTGCGTGTGCAGGACTAAATCCTCAGGGGTCAAGGGCAGGTGCTCCTGGGAACCCTTGGCTGGAGTAACTGCGCCCTGTGCCCTGCAGAGGCGGGGTGCAGCTCGAGGAGGGAACAATCGCCCTCACCTTCAGTGCCACCTTTTATCCATTTTCTTTATGGAATTGTGAGTTAAAACTCATTTGGGAAATTAAGGTGACACTTTATTATTGTCTTTAAAACAATTTGGAAACAAAGGGGCTCATTTTCTCCGAGGTTCTTCCCAGCTTTAGGAGAAATGTCACGGAGAATGAGAGAGCAACAGCTCAACCCCAAAACATTGGTACAAGGTCAGTAATTGGATCTGTGAGCAGTATTGCTTTCAGATGATGCTAATTAGTCCATTTTAATGAGAAGCGGAGAGTTCCAACTAAGATCTTTCTTCCTCCAAAACACAATGAATGGCCTTTTAACTAAGTCTCCAGATCTCATCACTTTCCAATCTGTGTTCCAGGAGACAGTCAGAATTATGATTTAAGAATCAAATTCTATCTTGTCACTTGCTTAAAACCTTTGGGTGATTGATCACCACTCTTAGGAGAAAGAGCAAAAACTTAAGATGACCTACAAGGCTGCCAGAATCTGGCCCTGCCTACCTCTTACACCTGCTTTCATGCCTTTTAATGGCTATCACAGCTGCACTCCCACTAATAGCCTTTCTGTGCTGGATGTTGGGCATCATTTAATGCCGGTGGGTCTTGATCCGGCATCTAGAAGGATTCTGGAATTTGGAGAAAGGGCTGTGTGTAGATTAAATAAGAGTCCAGAGATGAAACATAATTTTCAAATGCATATTGGGGGAGGCAGAGGAACTTTAGATAAAGGAGCTAAGTTCTTGTCTTAGGACTCCTTGCTTTTTATTAACACAAATTGTCCTAAGGCAAGGTGGGGATGTACACTTCAAAAGGTAGGGTTTCATACAGAAGCATTGTCAGATTGGGGAATAGCCTACAGCTGTTCAGGTGTTTGGCCAGTAGGAGGCAATAACATGTAGATTAAGATGCCCTGAGTTGTCTGGCAGCAAACAATCAATTTAATGCATCCTTTTCGGGTTTGGGGGAAATGCCTTTAGCCATTCCAGCAGGCCATAACATAGTGACTCAGCCCTTGAGTCCCCAAGTTCCATCAACCTTTTCAATGAAACTCTTGCACTTATGACATGCTGGAATTGGCTTCTGGCATTTGTTTTTTTAAACATTAAATGTATTGGGATGACATTGGTTACTAAGATGGAATAAGTTTCAAGTGCACAGATTTGTAAAGCATCACCAGTATATTTCCTTTCAGTTCCCCAGGTGTTCATGTCTCCCGCCCCTTCCACAGGCTCCGCACAGGCTGTTCCTCTACCTCAGTGGTTTTCAACCTTTCTAATGCCACAGCCCTTTAATGTAGCTCCTCATGTTGTGGTGACCCCCAACCATACTTCATAACTGTAATTTTGCTATTATGAATTATAATATAAATACCTGTGTTTTCCGATGGTCTTAGGCAACCCCTGTGAAAGGGGTCGCGACCCACAGGTTGAGAACCACTGCTCTATCTGGAACCAGCCTTCCTTGTTCCTTCCTGCAGTAGCTTCCATGTGTCCTTCCGATCTCAGGGCATTAGGCTGTGATCCTTGTGCTGAAAGGCTGTGGGACTGGTTTGAGATGCTTGCCTAGCAGTCTGACTTCCAAATGAAGCCCACATCTCAGTTTACCATTCCTTTTCTATCTAATGTCTGTGTCTCTTGTGAAACCATATGCTCTGGACATTACCTGTGCCATGTTCTCCACCGAACATCATCACCACTCCTAGCACCTTCATTGGCTCACAGGAGCTGTTCAAAATCTTTGTTCAATGGATGGATGCATTATTCATTTTCTGCTTGGAATGGGGTCCCAAAGACATGTTGACATAATCTTTTAAAATAATGTCCCATTGTCATGTAAAGAATCTATAGATTTTCCACCTGTAAAGTATGTTTCTCCCATCTTCCTCATTCACAAAGGAAGAAACTAAGGCTAAAGGGCATTAAGGGACTAGTTCGGGGTCACGTGGGGGATTTGTGAATTGACCAGGACTAAAGGTCTGTGTTGGTCCAGGCAGCAGGGTAGAATGGAAACTGTAAGAGGAGATGGTCTTTAATTGACCTGGATACAAATCCTGAAAGTACAGTGGTACCTAGAGATATGAGTGCCCTAACATATGAGATTTTTGAGATACGAGCTGTTGAGCGAGCAATTTTTGCTTTGAAATAGGAGCAACATTTGAGATACGAGTAATCTCGCGGATCGGCCGGCTGCACACGACCCACCAGTTTACTGCGACTCGAGCGTCTCATAGTTTCCCACGCCTCAAGGTTACGAAACAAATTAAACTCATATCTGGAGGCACCACTGTAATTCTTGCTAACTCTGTTACTTTGGAAAATATACCCTCCTGGAAAGAAAAAAGGGGGGGGGGCAGGGTTAAGGGAACAAAATAGTTACATCTCAAGAGTCTATTAAATTCAGTGAATGAAGACAGACTCCTAGCACCGAGTAGGTGCTTAATGTGAGTGAGAGCGTGACTTGATGCTTCCTCCCTCCATCCCTCACCTGCTTTTTGTAGAGGCAAAGCAGATGCACGGAACCTCAACGGGAGGGCAAGCTGTATAATTATTGGCATTTTCCAATGACTCTAAGTCTTTGGTTTATTTTTATTTCCCATATTCACATGGCCTTGACCCCGCAGTCCAGGCCCTCGCCAGCCACAATGTAATTATGCATTGTTGAGATAAAAATCTCTTGGGGGCACCCTTGTCTTCTCCAATCCTGGGGCCGTAGCTTCTGAACCCATGTCAACTTCTAACACGTTTCCTGTTCCACACAGTGTTTAATTGGTGTCTGTGGCAAGCTTGTGCCTACCGAGATGATCATTATCTCTATTGCAATGACCCTCAATATCCACGCTGATTTGGATTCTTCTTTCTGAACCCGATACTTAACTTGCCTCGGAATTTTATCTCCATGGACACATGCAGGGGGCCAGACAGAGGTGACTCCTTATATTTTATTGAACTAAAGTCAGGTTTGGTTTATTAGACTGACAGAGCTCTGCCACTTATTAGATGCATGACCTCCCGAAGTCTCGAAACCTCTGGGAGCCTTCTGTTTCCTCATCTGTATGATCGAGATAATAAGAGGAGCTACCCCATGGAGCTCCCTGCCCCAGTCAGTTGTATGATGTATGTGAAAACCCTTCATAACCTGTAAGGAAATGAACAGATACCATGTTAGCATAATTAAGAACACAGCAGTGGTAGACCCTAGGTGTTTGATGAAGACGCTTTCATCCAAGAAATGGATGTTTCCATGAGAGAAGATCAAGCAGGAGCCCAACAAAACGTAGTGACACAGCGGAGAGGCTGTGGAACTTCAGGTACTTGGGAGTTCAGATGCTGAAGTCTGACCGGCCAAGATGTGTAACTGCCATCATTGGCCTGGCAGCCTTGGCGCTGAATTAAGATGCCTGGGCTTCAGTTTTCTACCTGGTATGGTGCAGATAAAAATAATACTTCACTTTTGAAAATGAATAAAAAAATATAAGCTCCTTATCAGACAAATTGGAGACCAATAATTCATTGGTTAATTGGAAAAAAAGTACAGTATGTTAAAGTGGGGAATCCTAAAATGTATGTATGCTGCACATACATAAATACATTTTACTTTAACTTAAAATATATAAATGCATATTCCTCAGCCAGTCTTCTCAAATAGGGTTAAAATCTTTTTGGAGGGTGTGCATATATTTTACTTGACATTACGCATGTATGTATCTTGCATACACCCGACCAGTAACTGTATAATATTTCCAACTTTGGTTTATTCAAAGTGGATCAGTAGTTTGAAGACTGAAGAAATTATCTACATGTTTGTAGAATTTTATAAATCCTTGCAGTCTTTCTCAGATACTCCTCCTTTATTTAAATGGATGGGAGTTTTTTTGTTTTTTTTTAACAACTGGACTTTGTAGGATATTTTCATAGAATTCAAATTAGTTTCCACAGGAAAACTCATAATTCATTGATTTATTTGCTTTTAATTCCTTGATAAAATGATAGTTAAACAGAACTGGCATAAACAGGTTTAGGAACACACAAAACTGACTCTCTAGTTGTAGGAGCGCAACCATTCAGCATTATTCAGCCATGAATAATTGATTGCCCTGTGATTGTCACACACCACATATACCTGGTGGAAGGAAGTATGTCAGGTCACTTACACCATGGTCAGTTATGAGTTCATCCGGAGACAGAAGCTCCTATTCCTAGTAATTTGCCACTATTCCTGGAGGAATTTGCTCAAGGTCATATAGTGGGGGGGAAAAAAAGATGTAATAATAGTTAACATGGATTGACCATTTATTATGTACCAGTTTTCAGTGTTTGCATATATTTACTCATTTAATTCTTACAACGTCGCTATAAGTCTCTATAACCCAGATTCTATTATGCTTTCCATTTGATGAGCATGGACCTTGAATAGCAACAAAGGTAGGAAGAGAGAACCACATTCTAGCCGGAAAGACTGGGTTCCTCAGTTCACAGCCTTGGAAAGGAGTGACTTACCTCCAGATTCAGAGGCAGCGACCCAGATGATCCTCTGGTCGTGACTTCCCTTCCTGCCACTGGAGATGCTCATCCCCAGCTGGTCTTAAGCAGATAGATGCTGATGGCTTTGTATCCCAGCAGGTGCCACTCCTGCTGAGAGGTGGTGCGACTGCTAACCAGCAGCAGCCAAGGAAACAGCAGGAAGGCCCTCGTTTTCTGCTGTAATTAGGGAATAGATTTACACCATTTGGCTTAGGGAAACAAACTATTACAAATACCTCATGCACAGGTTATTTTAAAGTTTGCAAAGGGCTCTCATACCAGTGAGCTTCTCTGATCCTTATAATCCCCTATGAGGGAGCTAGAGCAAAGGCTAGTCTCCCAATGTACAGGTGAGAAGACTAAGGCCCACAGAAATTAATGACAGGCCCACAGCTCCTTTGTTCTTGTCAAAGAATAGCCACGGGCATATTTATAAGGAATCTTCATTCAGTCATCCATTCATTGCTCTGTTTAACAAATATTGAGTGATCAGCTAAGTTCCAGGCATTATGCAAGGGGTGGGGGCGGAGTGGTGAACAAGACAAAGAGTGTCTCTGCTCGCAGGGAGGTTGGAATTTAATAGGTAAGATAAAATTGGCACCGAATGGGCCCTGCATCCATGCCTTGCCTTAGGAAGCTGAGGCTCAGGAGGCTTAAACCTAAAATTACAAAATCACAAAATGCCATGGCTGTCAGGGAAACCTAAAATATCATCTAACCTATTTCTGTCATTTCATTAAAGAGGAAAATGAAACAGTGGGAAAGTGTTTGGCCAGAGTAACTGTATGCGTTTTGTATCGCTGAGGAACAAACCACCAGACCTTTAGAGGCTTAAAGAAACACACCCGTTCATTTTCTCACTGTTTCCACGGGTCAGGAGTCTGGGCAGGGGTAGCTAGACCTTCTGCCTCCATCTCACAGGCAGAAAGGAAGACGCAGAGGTTCCGGGGAAGAACCCACATCCACGCTCATTCAGGATGTTGTCCGAAATTGCTTGTGGTTGTAGGACTGAGGTCACCTTTTCCTTGCTGGTTGTGGGAGAAGGTTCACCACTGGCTCCTAGGGGCCATTCTCAGGTCCCTGGCCAGGTACCCCTCCCTCTTCAAAGGAACAAAAGATGTAGCAAGTCCTTCTCAGCTTGATCTCTGAGTTCTCCTTCTGTAACAGCCAGAGAAAACTGATTTTAACTGGACACCTCTGATGACATTAGATCCCCTTAGCTAATCATCCCAGTATATAGGTCACCTGTGCCATGTTAGAGGCCACGGGCCTGGGAGGCATTTTGTACTCACAGAGCCTGGAACCTTGGGGAAGGAGGGCCCATGTTAGAGTTCTGCCCAGTACAGTCTCTTAGCTTGGTAGGAACAGAATGGGGGAGAGATCCTGAGTTTTCTCTGCGGCTCATTGTGTGCAGTAGTAGTGTGAAGACCCATTTCTGTATAACATATCAACCCAAACATAGAGGTTTCAAACAGCGGTCATTATATGATGCTCATGATTGATGGGCCAGGAGTTTGTACCAGGATTGGCCGGGCAGTTCTTCTCCACATGGAGTTGATGGAAGGCGCTCGTTGCATTCAGCTGGCAGAGTGGTTAGGCTGGAGTTTCCAAGAAAGTGGCACTTGCCTGTCTGCTGCCTTCGCAGACACAGCAGAAAGCTGGGCTCGGCTGGGCAGACCCCTCTCTCCAGGGTCTTCCCAAGTGATCAGATTGCTTATCAGTGGTCCGGGCACTCCAAGAGGGAGTTTTCCAAGAGATGGCAGGCGGAAGCTGCTAGTCGCTTGAGATCTGCATCGTAAACTGGGTGAATCATGTCTGCCTTCTTGTGTTGGTCTAAGCCAGTGGTCGGCAAACTCATTAGTCAACAGAGCGGCAAACCGAAGCTCATGAGCCGCGGTTTGCTGATCATTGGTCTAAGCAGTGGTAGAATCTGCCCAGACTCAAGGGGTGGGAATAGAGACCTATGCCTAAGAAAGGCGGCTCGAAGATCCGTGCCCATCTGCCACACATAGTGGGTTCTCCTTTCAAGTGTTTTCCCATTACCATACACTTCAGGACAGAGGGGCCTGCCTGCACTCTCCAGAGACCTACAAGGACGCGTTTTGTAATATAAAATTGGCCTATAGACCCGTGTCAACCAAGATAGCGTTTTAGTGGATTTATCTTTAAATATTTGCCCCTTGCCACATGCCTCGGCTAGCTTTGTTGTTTTATTCTCTTGGAAACTGGTTAAGGGGAATGTTCCACAGTGTTAACTTTATTATTTGGTGGCTACGTGTAGTGTGGATACCGAAAGTGGGAAGGAAGAAGGTTCTGCCAGTTTCTAAGGATTCCAATTAGGGGATAATTCCAAGTGTGCATTCTGGAAGCCAGGAATTGACTACAGGAAAGAATCCCAGGAGTTGTGCTAACACTCCTTGATCACCTGGCCTCACTGAGCACCTGTTCTGACAGGTGCCACAGGGACATTGTGTGTCTCCTGGAATTAGTTTAGAGCCAGTGTCCAGCGATCCTTGGAAAGTGGGACTATTTCCTTTTCTCCAATGCTCCGTCACCAGGTAAGATGCTGCCATCGCTTTCGGAGAGGTTGAGGGGAAATGAGGTGGCCTTCCCCCAGGGGAAGATTCTGGTTCTGGGCTTCCAGGTACTACCTGTGTGACCCCAAGCAAGTCACAGAACCTCTCTGGGCTTTTCCCCGTGGACCAGGCTTTGTCTAAGCATCATTCAGCTCCGGCGTTCTAGAAATTGCCATCCTAGACCCCCAGTTTCCCCAGGAGTAAATTGCTACTTTGATAGTCCTTGATGTACTAATTTTGGGGGGTTGGGGAGGATGGGTGAGAGGGTGGCCCATTTGGTGACAAAGACCTATTTTGAGTGAGTATTAAACTTTCCTATTGAGGAAGAGGTACAAGCCCACAAGAAGCCCCAGGCTAGCTGGGGGCAGCTGCCTGTCAGTCACAGGAACTTTCAAGTGTCCTCCTAACCCTGGGGCAGTGAGGGCTTTCCCTAACAATGGCTTTGGCTTTGCTTTTCTATTTATGGGGGTAAACAGACAGGCTGAACCCTGCAGCCACCCAAGGATGTGTGACCTGGGCCAGGGCCAGGTTCACTGTGAATGACGTGTAGCATTTGTGCGACACAACAGCAGGCCTATCTGTTCGCATCCCTGGCTCTCATTCTGCATGTGTAGCAAGGAGGGCAGTTGGCTCAGCTGCTGACACAGGGCAAGAAAATCTCCAGACCCTTCTTGTTGTTCTTAAGGTATGTGTGCATGCGCACGTGCTTCCTTGTGCCAGGAAGTGGCTTCCTATTCAGAATAAAATCTGGAGGCTCAGAGCACCTAGTCAGAAATAGATCAGGGTCCTAGCTCTGGCCAGTTATCCCAATGGTTAGAGCGTTGGCCTGGCCTTCAGACTGAAAGGTCACGGGTTCCAATCCTGGTCAAGGGCATGTACTTCAGCTGCAGGGTTGATCCCTGGTCCCGGTCCAAGCAGGTACAACCAATGTATATGTCTCTCTCAGATCGATGTGATGTTTCTCTTGGTCTCTCCCCCTTCCTTCCACTCTCTCTCTAAAAATTAATGGGGAAAAATATCCTCAGGTGAGGATTAAAAAAAGAAAGAAAGAGAGCTGGGTCCTTATAGCTTCTGTGGATAGCTCCTTCATATCCTACAGAACCACCTTCCAGCCCGCCCACTTCAGATCTCACCAGGGCCCCGCAGACCCTCACAAGGGAGAGTTATAGTCTTTTTTTTTAATATATTTTATTGATTTTTAACAGAGAGGAAGGGTGAGAGAGAGAAAATCAGAAACATCGATGAGAGAGAGACACCGATCAGCCGCCTCCTGCATGCCCCACTGTGGAGATGTGCCCGCAAGCAAGGTACATGCCCCCAACCGGAATCGAACCCGGGACCTTTCAGTCCGCAAGCCGACACTCTATCCACTGAGCCAAACCAGTCTTGGCCAGAGTTACAGTCTCAGTGATGCCACAAGTCACCGGTGACCGTCAGGAAGTCCCGCTGCTCTCTGAGCCTTGTTTTTCATAGCGTTCAAATGAGACCCAGGTTACCCTCTCCACCATCCCATGACACAGAAAAGTGGCGAAGATCAAAATTATGGAACCACGCCGAAGAGCATTAGGAAGTTTCAAAGTGACATAAAAATATAGAGTTTAACAGTGAAATAGAAATGTAAGTGCATCTTAGTAGTAGTATTCGGCTTGTCTTAAAGGATGATTTTAGGCATAAATGTTCTATGGGAGTATTACAGGTAGAACGTGAAAACATCCTAAGTGTACAGCAACATCAATGTGCACAAAAGGAACTCACACATGTGGCCCTGCAGAGACCCTGCAGGTTTGCCTCTTTCTTCGGTGAAATCTCTCCTTGTAGTTTTGTGTAGTTTGGGCTCATTTATTCTCAAGAATATTGTTTTCTTTGTGGAAGTCTTGTATTGCTGATGGTTATTCTCACAGCCTCCAGTTTGGGGTTATGATGAGTAGCACTGTCGTCTTACAAGTGTCTTTGGGTGACCCCCTATATGCATTTTGTTGGGTACCTGCTAGGAGCGGAATTGCTATGAAGAAAAAGTATTTTTAGGTTCAACTTTGCAGATTCCTTAGTAGATACTTCATTTACCTCAAAATTTGCTGAACCTATTTCCCCTCCTGCCAGTAGCATCCTTGCTAATACTCAGTGTTTCCCATCTTTTCTATTTTTATTGGGCCATCCTGCTGCAATAGTGTCACACTGCAGTTCCAATTGGCAGGGTCCTGGTGACTAAGGAAGTGGAGTTTCGTGTGCTTATTGGCCTCTCAAATATCCTCTTTGAGAAACTGCCTATTCATCTCATTCACCTTTTTTTCCCTTTCGGTTACCTGACTTGTTCTTACTGATTTGTAGGCATGTGTTTTTTTCTGGGACACATTACATTTATTCAATAATTCAGTGAGAACCTTTCTCAAGATAAATATAGATGGCCATATTTGCATGTGCTATGGTTTAGAGAGACCCAGAAAGGGGTGGCAAACCCCAGGCAGCATATATGCCTTCGCTTAGCCCCAGCAGCCCATCAGTGCAGGAGTGGATCTATTAGAAATGGTCTTTGATTGGGTAGAGGTATTGAAAATACATTCTCTAAGGGTTGTTTTCTTTCACTCTTGGAATGGTATCTCTGATCGATGTGTTTTAATCTTAATATATCCCTATTAATTTTTTCCTGGATAGTGTGTCATTATGATATTGACTCCTCCAATATCTTAATGATGCTCCCTTATGTTTTCTTCTAAACCATATCTTGTTGATGTTGGTACTATTTTTATTATTTAATTTTCACATTTAGATATGTACCCCGAAGTCATTAGCAGATGAATTGCATAAGAGATGAACTGTCAAGAAGAGGTGTTCTTATTGCTGTTTTAATATCAGGATTCAACAGACCCAGTAACATTTATTGAACTATTTCCCTGGATTTTTAAAGCTACAGTTACCGGTTTCAAAGGAACCCTTTTCTATGTGAGTTAAAGAGAAACACAATAGTTTGCTTTCATGGGGGACACTGTGTAGGAAGCTTTCATACATTATCTTATCTGAGCCTTAAAACAACCCTGTAAGTATTGTATTGTTATTCTGTTCTGGGGTTGAGAAAACTGACGCTTAGGAAGGACAGGTAATTAGCTGGAGGTTAAGTAATGAAAAGCGGAGCTATGATTCAAGACCCACTTCTTCTGACTCCAAAGCCCATGGTCGCTAGCTCTCTCTTCAAGCATCACCGAGAGAGCATTCGTTATACACTGAGAAGGGTGAGGCACCAGTGAGACTAGACCATTAGTCTGTGATCAGCTGGCCTTTCTAGTTGGGGAGAGGAGTATGTGTACCTGGAACACTGATGAAGCATGTTTTGCCCGCAGTAACAGTAACGGTTAATGACCCGTCCGAACCTTTCTCACAAGCCTCCCAGCAGCTCTGCCCATTCAGTTCCAGTTCGTAAGACAGAGTGTAAGCTAGGCATGGCCTTCCACGAGGGACAGATGAGAACACTGAGGATCAAAGGGGTGCAGTGACTTATCCAAGGCCAAATCGTGGACAGGCCGAGTCCAGCATGTCCTTAACTGACTCCCACCCCTCTGCTCACCCTTCTTCCTGCCCAGATCAGCCACCTAAAAGGCCATTCTGGTGGTTGGGGTTAGCTCCTTCTCACTGTCTGGCTTTTAGGTCCCAGTTCCTGGTTCTTCTACCTGAGCACGAAAGAAGGAGCCAGGCCCAGAGCCACCTGCTGCTTTTAGCCTGGCTGCCAGCTCTTCCTTCCCTTTCCCCGGCACACCCGTGCCCCAAAGCAAAATGCTGCCTTTAAATATGGAGCTGATGCGGCCTGTCACCTTCCTGCAGACACAGAACTGTGTAATTGCAGAAACTGTCTCATAATCCTCCCCAATTAAGCCCCTGACAAGCTAATTGGAGATAGTCCCCTATTGGATTTTTACTGGCTCTTCTCCCCCCTCCTCCCTCTACACTCTGCTCCGTCCCCGTCGGCCTCCGCAAAACCGAACAGGAGCGCTGTCCTGGCGGGGAACCTCGGAAGCCTTCTTCTGGCCTCTCCTCCCCTTGCTCGAGCCGTTCTCGGAGGCGCTGCCATCCTGTGAAGAGCTGAGAGGCAGGGAAAGCAGGTGATGAAGGCAATGATAGAAACCCGAGAGGGGCGTGAAGAAAAGGCGAAATATTTATCTGGGAAAAATGATGAGCACAGAGAGGGTCCGATGGCCAGTTATAATTCAGACAGCACATCCATAAACCCGGGCCGCTTTCGGGTGAGCCCCAAGCATTCTGGCATCATTGATGTATGCATCTCTTATTAGCACCATTTCTTACACACACACACACACACACACACACACACACACACATACACATGCTTGTGCATGTACACACACATGCACAACCAAAAAAGAGTACATACCCAGAAACCTAAAAACAACTGTCTTCCCAATGTAGTCAAAGGTCTGCAGAGTATGTATACATGTTGTGAGTCTCACGGAATCACTCAGACGCCCATATGATGTCAGAGACACGCCAAGGATGAAGCGCAGGGCATAAAACAGTCAATCAGAGCTCCATTTTTTTTTTTCATTTCCTCTCTACTTTTAAATACACACTCTGGTAGGCAAATGGGAATTAGGGATTACAGGTTTCTATTTTAGCCAAGGTCTGTCTCTCCCCTCACACCCCCGTCCCTGGCACCCGGTCTGTAAGATCTTTCCTAAAATGCCACTGGTCCCCATGGCATTCCCATCTTCAGCAAAACCTCCAATTAAAATCAGCAGGGCGTTTGCTGGAATGAGGGGTCCCAGCGGAGGCTCCCACCCAGGTGGCTCTGAGAGGGGGCCGTGCCTCTGAGAGCACGGAGGGGAAGCCCGAGGTGGCCTGGCCTCCAGCCGCCAGTGACGAGCAGCTCCACGCTGTGTCCCTGGGACACCTGTCATGTCGCCGGCAAGTCCTGGCGGAGGCCACGGCAGGGCCTGCAGGTGAGCGGCAGGGTCTCCACGGCCTGGAGCTGCTGTGTCTCCAGTCTGGGGTGTAGAGGGCAGGGAGGGCCCAGCAGACAGAGGGAGGGAGCATCGCATTTGGATCCGGGAATCCTGGGCTCCGGTATGCCACATTTGTGCTGTGTGATCTGGCAAGTCCCAGCCCCTCTCTGGCCTTCAAAGCCACATCTGTAAAGTGGAAATCACCGGGAAGTGCGACGTCACGGGCCTGATGGGAGGAGAATGGGCCAGCAGCCGCGATGTGGAAGGCGCTCAAGAAATGCGGGTCCACCCAGGTCTCGGTGCTCAGTCTGAGCAGGAGGGAGATGGCCGGACATTTGCGGGGCAGCGTCTCGGGCTTCCGCTTCTGTGGTCCAGGCCGCTTCCTGCGAGCCTCGGAGGGTCCATGCCAGCGGGCTTTAGAAATAAAAGCACCTCTTCCTGCCCTCCCGCCTTCCTTCCCTCCCTCCCTCCCTTCCTCCCTCCCTCCATCCCTCCCTCCGCCCCTCAGGGCCCCGTCAGAATGAACTGAAACCCCATCCAACAGAAAGATGCTGATGTAGATGTATGGGAGTTGAGCTTTGGCTGCGGAGGGAAGATGCTTTGGACCCCCAGGGACAGAGAGAAGCATTTTAGAACTCGGTCTGCCTGCCTTCACCCTGCCTGGCAGCGGGGCTGGGTCAGGCCCCTGTGAGCCCCTCCCTCCGGCCTGCCTGTGAAGCCTCCTCTGTTGCCAGGGCTGAGGCAGGCTGAGGCAGGCTGTCACCAACTAGCCTGGGGAGCGGTATTTATAGATCCTGGCCCCTCCTACCACTGGTCCCCAGCCTCTCCCTATGCACTAGCCCCAGCTCCAATTACCTGTGATGGAGGGAAGGATCCTGGCAGGTCGGAGGAAGCCAGGGATGTGATAATGGGCCCTTCGCACGCTCCAGCTTTCCATTATGTCAATGCATCTCTCTCTCCAGGTGGCCTTTCTTCTCCCTTGCCTCTTTGTCATCATTTTACAAGGTGGTACTTTGTAGAGAGTGCGCCCCTGCTGGAGTTAGGGACCCCGGTGTTGAATGTGGAGTTACCGCCCTTCTGCAGGCCTTTCACGCAGCTGGCTGGCCCTGCTGCTCCAGCACAATGCCAGGTATACAGTGGGTGCTCAGCAGTTGTGAGCCACCCATTGCCCTGGCACTGAGGGCACTGCCTTCTGCCGGGGATGGCAGGGTTCTGCCTGTCCATAGTCACTACCCGAGCCCTGGCTGCAGGTGGAGAAGGGACGGGAGGTTGAGCTGACTCAGGTGGTGTCCTCATTGCTGGAAGTGGCTCGTTAACAACAAACACACCAACTAGAATGCGCTTGGATCTCTGGTTTTGATGCCTCGAGGTTATTAAAAAGCCAAGGAAAGGTCACTGACCTTGGGAATCGGGGCTCAGTAGTAACACTGCCTCCTACCTGGCCCCCTCCCTCTGCCTCTTGCTAAAAGGACCACTCGCCCTCACACGGCGGCCCATCCAGTGCCCATATTCTGTGAGTTAAGTGGAAGTTGTGGCTGCATTTCTGTTTTTCTCCTCCCCATTCTAATCTCCTTCCGTGGCCTTTCCCCTCTCCAGGTGCCTCCTGCGCTGCCCTGTCTGCTCCTCCAGCTCCTCCGTTTCCCCATGATCTCCAGCACCGCGTCCTCCTCTCCTCCCTCATCACCCATCCCTGCGCTCCACCTCTCCCCCTGCTCTCCCCTCTCCCTGCCCACTGCCTCTCTCTAAGTGCTCTTGCTGTGTCATTAATGCCTTCATTGATAACAGCCCACAACCTCCTGATTCTTCCGAGGTCAGGAGATGCAGGTGCCATGCCGCTCGCTCATGCGCCTCAGAGGGCCTCTGTCCCCAGGCCCTCCCGCCGGACTGGGCTGGAATCCTAATGCGCCCCTGGCCCCTTTGCCCGCGGCAGCCTGGCCGGGAACTGTCATCCCTTTCGTCCCCCCGCCTGAGGATTCCGAGAGTTCAGCCACAATCGAGCATTGATTCGAGGAGTGGGGGCTGCGGGCCCGACAAAGGACCCCAATGATGAGACACGAGAAAGGGGGTGCCCTGCGGGGTTATAGAGTGCCTTGCAGATGGGAACAGAGGAGCTCTAAATGGGGTACTGTCCTGCCACTTGGAGAGGGAGTGACAGGGGCAAGTGTGGGCCATCTGAAAGGGGCGTTTGGAAAGGAGGCTCTCGTCAGATGGAACCGTGCAATCGGAGACGTGTGGGGGTCCCCGCAGCTCCCCAAACTATCGAAGGACTCGGAGCCAATATTCAGTCCATGTTCTGGCCGGGGCGGTGGGAGCCGCAGAGCTCATTAGCATTCCAGCTGCGCGGCCCGAAGGCCGGGCCTGCTGCTGTTCTCCAGGCTGGGCCGGGATTGGTCTCACGCCGGCGAGACCGGGCCGAGCGGTGTGGGTGGAGGGGATTGAAAACGAATACGTACCACACTCCGGAGGGGAGAAGGGGAGAAGGGTTTTCTGAATGCACAGCGAGAACAAAACTATTCATGTTGTGCATTCACTCAGCAAACACTAACACGGAGCCCGTTTCTGGGATAGATGCTCAGGGAAGGAGGGGAGGCCTCCCAACCCCAGGTCTCAGAGGCCGGAGGGGCAAACTGACAAGAAAAGCCGTGTGCTGAATGTGGTCGGGGTTTACCGCCAGGGGCGGGGTGGATCTATGGCTTTAAGAGGCAGAGCAGTTTCAAGGAGCTCGCTAATTATGCCTCCATCCTTCTCGACTGATAAGCAATTCATTCAAAGCACAGCATCCTGGGAAGCTGGTTCAATAGTATCCATTTTCAAATGTCCCGTATGAAAACCTGGTTTTCCTCAAACTCCGGGGAGATAGTGAAATCCCTGAATGCCTCAATACCTTCAAAGGAACAGCTTATTCCCGAGGATAAGAGTATTTATTATTATTACCTCTTCAATAATTGTTCTATGCTGGCCTCTGGCCTTTCAGTATACTCTCTCTCTCACACCTCTCATCTATAGCAGAAGATGGGCTTTATCTTTCTCACTGGAGATAGGGACACTGCGGCTTCCAGACATGAAGTGACTGGTTCCAGAACTCGCTTCTAATTGGGCCCACAACACATGCTTTTTAAAAAATATATATATTTTATTTATTTTTTTTACAGAGAGGAAGGGAGAGGGACAGAGCTAGAAACATCTATCAGCTGCTTCCTGCACACCCCCCCACTGGGGATGTGCCCGCAACCAAGGTACATGCCCTTGACCGGAATCAAACCCAGGACCCTTTAGTTCGAAGACCAATGCTCTATCCACTGAGCCAAACCGGTCTTGGCCACACACATGCTTTTTAACCTTGAGCTCTACCTGTGGTTCCTGGGCGTGACCATGGTGGCTTCACCGTGGAAACGATGGAATAGATGATGGCTAACCCTTCCTCCACAGGCAGCACAAGGCAAAGGGCTTCTGTTTCCAGCATTCTCAAGTGAGGATCATCACCGCAGCCCCCAGAAGGGCTTTCTTGATTCTTGCTTGACATCTAATGGGAGAAAGAAAAAAGCTAAAGCTGAGCCAGGAGACTTCTCTCCTCGCTCACTGCGTGACTTAGTCCATCCTTTCGCCTCTGAGCTTTGACTGCCATGTCTGTAAAATGGAGTGGTCAGTCCCTTTGCAGGAATCGAGCCCTCCATACCTGTCAGGTTTGGGGCTAAGCTTCCACACACAAATGCATGGAGTCCTCCCTGCAGCCCCCGTGGTCAGCATGATCAGGAAGGAGAGGGGAAGGCCAGGCACCACCTCAGCTCCCGGGTGCACCAGCCAGGGTGTTGTGAGGCTCAAGGGAGAAAATGGGAGTGAATGTGCCCCGTGCAGGGTAAGAAGCACAAGACATGTGTCAGGAATCGTTCGTAGCTTGACAGCCAGCCAGGAGGTGGCTGGCACCGGAATGAGGAGAGATGAGAGGCGCTGAGCTGACGGCCTTACCTGTTTGTACCTGTTCTGTTGCTTTCTATCTGGTGGAGGACCTGTCTTACCTGGAACGTTTCCGTGGCAGGAAGTTGGCGACAGGCTGTGATGGAAACTCCACCGAGTTGAGAGTTAGCTCTGCGGGTACTGACATCTTTCTTAGCTGATTGAGAAGCCACTGTCAGGTCCTATCAGGGCATTGGTAGGGTAGCGCTTCGCCATCTCTAGAGTGACATAAAACACAACTTGTTGAGGCTGAATGTTATATAACCGCCTGAGAGAATCTGTGAGGAGGGTGGAAACCTCTGATACAGGTTAAAGCTACTTTCTATTTTCCCTTTTTTCAATCTGGTATCATCCAGCAGAGGTGTTTGAATTTACACATTTTAATTTCCCAAATCAAACTTAGGTGGGGCGGATGTATAATGGAGTCATAGAGTTAAAAGGGGCCCAAGGAAGTGTACCCCTAAGCTCTGCTGATTGGACACTGACCATCCAGGGGAAAGGCCAGTGTCCTACGAGTATAGCTGGCTTGTGGGTTCCAGGGCCTGCCAGTGCCCTCCTCCTAACTGCCATTCTTAGGGCATCTCCATGTACATCAGCGGTTCTCAACCTGGGGGTCGAACAACACTTTCACAGGGGTCGCCTAAGACCATTGGAAAACATAGATACGATTCATAACAGTTGCAAAATTACAGTTATGAAGTAGCAACAAAAATAATCTTATGGTTGGGGGTCACCACCACATGAGGAACTGTATTAAAGAGTCGCGGCATTAGAAAGGTTGAGAACCACTGATGTACATGATCGGCTGGACAAGCATCACTCACCGCCTGCCGCTGGTGGTTAACGTTCTTCCTTCTCCCTCTGTCCCCAGGACGATCCAGCAGTGGCTGGCCCGGGTGCAGTCGCTTCTCTACTGCAACGAGAACGGGTTCTGGGGGACCTTCCTGGAGAGCCAGAGGAGCTGCGTGTGCCACGGGAGCACCACACTGTGCCAGCGCCCCATCCCCTGCATCATCGGCGGGAACAACAGCTGCGCCATGTGCAGCCTGGCCAACATCTCCCTCTGCGGCTCCTGCAACAAGGGCTACAAGCTGTACCGCGGCCGCTGCGAGCCCCAGAACGTGGACTCGGAGCGCAGCGAGCAGTTCATCAGCTTCGAGACCGACCTGGACTTCCAGGACCTGGAGCTCAAGTACCTGCTGCAGAAGATGGACTCGCGCCTCTACGTGCACACCACCTTCGTCAGCAACGAGATCCGCCTCGACACCTTCTTCGACCCGCGGTGGCGCAAGCGCCTGTCCCTCACGCTCAAGAGCAACAAGAACCGCATGGACTTCATCCACATGGTGATCGGCATGTCCATGCGCATCTGCCAGATGCGCAACAGCAGCCTGGACCCCATGTTCTTCGTCTACGTCAACCCGTTCAGCGGCAGCCACTCGGAGGGCTGGAACATGCCCTTCGGCGAGTTCGGCTACCCGCGCTGGGAGAAGGCCCGCCTGCAGAACAGCCAGTGCTACAACTGGACCCTGCTGCTGGGCAACCGCTGGAAGACCTTCTTCGAGACGGTCCACATCTACCTGCGCAGTCGGACTCGCCTCGCCACCGTCCTGCGCAACGAGACCAGCGGCCAGGGCCCCGTGGACCTGTCCGACCCCAACAAGCGCCAGTTCTACATCAAGATCTCGGACGTGCAGGTGTTCGGCTACAGCCTGCGCTTCAACGCCGACCTGCTCCGCAGCGCCGTGCAGCAGGTCAACCAGTCGTACACGCAGGGCGGCCAGTTCTACTCGTCGTCGTCCGTGATGCTGCTCTTGCTGGATATTCGGGACCGAATCAACCGCCTGGCCCCGCCCGTGGCGCCCGGGAAGCCCCAGCTGGACCTGTTCTCGTGTATGCTCAAGCACCGCCTGAAGCTCACCAACAGCGAGATCATCAGGGTGAACCACGCCTTGGACCTCTACAACACGGAGATCCTCAAACAGTCCGACCAGATGACGGCCAAGCTCTGCTAACCGGGCCCTCCCGCGGGACGTGCCCTTTTGTTGTACAAAACAGTAACAGGACGGAAAAACCAGGCGAAGTCAAATGAAAAAAAAAAACACACACACAAAAAATTTGTAACGTGTAATTTACTCTTCGAAGAGGCAGAGGAGGACATCTTCGTTCGCTGGACACTGAACACGTCTCCAGCGACTGTCTGAAACCGTGGGGCATGTTTGTTGTTTCTATACTCTGTCAGGAGCAGCAGCAGCGCGGAGGGAGTGGGGTTTGCTTCTTAGGCCTCAGGTGCGGGGCGGAGGGGGAAGCGGGGGAGCCTATGCCATGGGTTGTAAAGGTCTCTGCTGTGCAGGTGCTAAGGGGGGCGGGGAAAAGAGAGAGAGAGAGAGAGAGCTATATGTAATGTACAACCGACACTGCCATTTTTCCTTGTGGGAGGAAATGGACATAGATAAAGAAGATATTTCTTCGGTTACCATTTCTTCCCTCTCTCTGCTTGCTTCTTTGTGGTTCTTTGGAGGCCTTTTCACAGGAGGGTGGTGGATGCGGGAACGGGGCTGTCTCACCCACCTCGCTCTTTCCTGGTGAACACCCCCAAGCTAATGGAAGCTGGACAGCAGATGGGAGGCACACCCATCATCACACGGGGCTAAAATAGGAACCACCTTAGCTGGCAGCGGTCCAGGGCCTCGATTTCTCTGGGAATGGACTCAGAGAGACAGGCATGCCCCTGGCTACAGTGACTGCCTGCATGCGGCCTGGCCAGGCCCCCCTCAATCATGCTGCCATGCTCCTGTGTTCCCCAGGCTAAATGCCAAGGGACAGAGCATATTTCAGTCTCGGGTTGTTTTTCTTTTTCCTTGACTCAGGCAACCCCTTTCACCTGCCTTCTCCAAAAAACAGAAATTATGTCAGATTTCCTAGAAACACCACACATATTAAAATTTAATTTGAATAAAAATCAATAACCTAAATAAAAAATAAAACCGGGTAGGCTTAAATAGTGCCTTGGTCTGCCAAGCTGACTTCCCCAAGGAAGTCTCTAAAAAATGCTTTTTTTTAATTAACTCAGAATACACACACACATCCATAAAATAACACTGCCATTTCTTTGGCATCTGCGAAAGCTAAAAAGCCTCGTGTCGGGCTTGGGGATCGAACTGGGTGGAGAGATTTCGAGAAGGAAAGGGATCGCAAAGCTCACCTCTCGAGGATTGGGCAGGTGCCACTCCTTCACCAGAAACACTGCGTGGATCCTTCTGCTAAGGAACTTGCTGGACGTGCTTCTGAGCAGCTGGATCGTTGCTTCTGTATTGCAGAGACACAGGATCGCACACTCTCAGGCTGGAAGAGAGCAGGACACCTGTGGTCTAAACATCTGCCCGGTGCAAATACCCCTTTACCGTCTCAGGGAGATGCCTGCTGTTGGCTGACGGGGCCCTTTCAGGGACAGGAAGCTAATTAGCGCTATCTTCCACTCTGTAATTGCTGAAAGGGGGTGGGGGGTGTGGTGCAAACATGCTCATTCCAGGCTGTGTAACAAAAATATCTATTAGGCAGTCCCCTCATACCTTGGCCAGGGTTTGCTTACCTCCCTCTAGCCCCGCCCCCAACCCCAATGGTTCTGGTTCAGGAATGTGTATTTCTCTCTCATAGTAATGCTATCCGAGATAAAACACAAAAGACCTATCTCAGAGGTCACTGGGGTCTAAGATAATGAGACTCAAGGAGAACACCATTCCCAATACAGCTTACTTTAAGGTGAAAGAAGCTGAGGCCTGCCAATGCGTAAGAAGTAGAGAATTATCTAATCTGTGTCATCTAGCGGGTATTTTTTCCATAGTGGTAAATTCCTATTTTAATATTCTAGTTTCTTTAGTACACATTAACATATTGCTAAACCAGTTTTAACACTTGACCTGCACTTCCCATTAATATAGTTTTTGGACTCACATTCTGAGAGGATTCGGTGTTCCTTTACGTTGGAAAATCTTCATTCCACAGGGCACATAGCAGTTGTTGACCAAGCACAAGATTTTGCAGGTCAGTAAGTCATGAAACACGTTTACGACACCTAGTCCATGAATGGAGCATGTCAGAAAAACAAAGATTTGTAAGAAATGGTCCATGCTTTTGTGTCACTCACAGACTAATGAAAAAAGGCAGACATATGCACCCATTACAAAATAATTACAATTCACCATGACGAGTGCTATTATGGGGCCAGGCACACAGAGGGGGACCCTGAAGAAGTGATTTGTTCACAGGGCTAGGCCAGTGCATTCTGGGTGCTGAAAATGAATGGGACTTGGGCAAATCACAAGGCGCAAAGGTCCAAGGAGCAGAGAAGAGAATGCAAAAGCACAAGGGTGTGAGTATGCATGGGCACTGTGGGTCAGGGACAGTAACAGTTACAGAAAGGTGTCATTTAATGGTGAGCTACCAAAGAGAGGATTCCAACTGGATATCAGAAGTTGAAATAATCATTCATAATCCTCATGAGCTAAAGAATGAATTTAAGGCTGATCATCCCTCAGTTCCCAAGGCTGATCATCCCTCAGTTCCCTCTCTTCCTCTTCCCTTTCATTGCTACCTTCCAAGGACTCATGATCTAATAATTCCTCTATTTGCACAGCGCTTTACAGATTTCTAGGCAATTTTCATATGAACTGTGCTACCTAATCCTTATCACAATTCAGTTAGAGCCTTCAAACTTCACCAATCCGTGTGCGTGCCTGTGTGTGTGTGTGTGAGAGAGAGAGAGCGAGAGAGAGAGAGAGTGGGGTGAGGGGGGGAGTGGGGGCTCTACTCTTCACCTTTCCATATTACAAAGAGAATACATTGAAAAGGTCATGGTGATAGAGAAATTTTCAAGGAGAGAGATTCAGACATCAAAATATTTATTTAAAGCAAAAGGAAAAATACTTTGCTCTAAAAGGACACAAAGTTCTGTGGATTTCAGTGTGTCTCCTGTTTGATTCTGGCCCTTTTCAGCTAACCAAGTTCTCCCCAAGCTGGGAGCAAAAACAAGCCTGATGCCTTCAAGTGAGATTTTAATTCAATTAGTGTCTTACCAATTTGATGCAGCAACCAAGGACCTGTGGTGTCTGATTAATATGCTGATGCGAAGGCAAAAAGAGTGAACAGAATGCCCATTTGGATAGGGCCTGGCAGCAAAGCGTGGCATTGCCATGGAAACCACAGAAGGTCATTAATTAGCTATCAAATAAAATCATTGGAAAATTCTGGACCCTGGCTTATGTGCTCCCTTCAAAGAGGAGGCCAAGAAGAGGTCACACTAACAGCAAGGCCTCCTTAGGTGATTAATGTCAGAGTGGCACACAGTCTACGTGTCACTGAGTGGGAGAACAATTGGGAAGTAACACAAATGGACACAACCGAAGGAGAGAGGCTTTGGGTTATCCAAGCACAAGAATACAATTTTAAATATGAAGAATCTTGTTAGGTTGTGTATGCTAACGAAATTACCTCCGTGACAAACATTTTCTCCTATTCTCTTTTCTGAAGAAAGAAAGTAATGATATGGAACCACTAGATGGTGATAAATGATTGGAGGACGAGATTCCAGAGTCAAAGGGTGGGAAGTGATTAACCTCTACAAGCCATAGCTTGTTTGACTTAAATTAATAGGGGGACATTCTACAAATGAAAGCAGAAAATTATTAAGATAGCTGGACACACAGACGTAGCAAAACTTACCACACCGATAATCACAATAAATGTAATTGGACAAAACTGGTCATTAAAAAGACAGAGGTAGCCAGCCTACAAATTATAAGTTAAAAATAAAGGGAAAGAAAGGTAGAAAATGAAAGGATGGATAAAGACATACTAGACAGATAAAAGAAGTTGATGTAGCTTGTTAATATCGACTTTAAGATAGAATACATTATTAAGTTTAAAGGTGGCCAATTTACCAGGGAAAGTGGAGAAGGGAGTGGACATATAGAAACACAGGCATGTAGGCTCCAGGGGTCATTTAAGATCTGTCAATCTTCAGTTTTCAGAGAGGAGGCATTATACCCAAAGTCATTCTACAAGTTTGACCACTGAGCCTGAATTGAGTTCCTGTTTCACTATCTCAAGCATTTTTTGGTCTAAATTACATATCAAGTTAATGTATCTCATAGAGTAGAACCCTGCCCTCAGGGAATGCAGTTTTTAACATAAGGATGAATGCCTTATGGTAGTCACTTTAATAAAACCTAACATACATAAAATCCCAAACACATTAAGTAGATATATTCTTTGTAAGTATTAATAAAAAGAAAAAAGTCTCTAAACTGGAAAGTGACATGCTTGGCTCAAGGATGGGCAGGAATGCATTGATACATATTGCATCACCAGTACTTACAGAACCTAGTTCACTAGTACATGAACAGAAGGTCTTAGTCAATTCAGTATACTATAACAAAAATGCCACAGACAATACACATTTATTTCTCACCTTTCTGGAGGCTGGGAAGTCCAAAATCAACGTCGTGGCAGATTTGATGTCTGGTGAGAATCCATTTCCTGGTTCATAGAAGGCCATCTCCTCACTGTGTCCTCATATTGCAGATGGGGCAAGAGAACTCTCTTCGGTCTGTTCTATAAGGGAACAAATCCCATTCATTAGGACTCCATCCTCATGACCTAATCATTTTCGCCTCTTCTAATACCATTATCACCATGGAGGTTAGGGTATCAACATATGAATTTGGGGGGGTGGGAGGGAAGACACAAACATTCAGTGTTAAATTAGTAAAGGAAGAGCCTCCACTAAGTAGGAAAAACAAATCAGCTTCATGAATCACCAGTTGAGTTGCTCTCTGAGTTGACATATGACCTCTGTTCTCAAACTCCCTTGCTTGGTAGGTCACCACAAAAACTGTATTGGCTCCACCCAAGGATCCATATTTCCCTAGGAATGAATGAAGTAGGGTGCATCTTCACAGTCAGGAATACTGACATCTCAATAAAACTTCTAAATGGAGTCATTTACCCCCAGAAGAAGGTGACCTTGATTAAAAATAAATGTAACTAAAAGCTTCAGGAGAAAGAATAGATACGCAAGATGCGGGTGTAAGTTGTCATCTTGTGGATGATTGTGTTTTCCTGTCGAGTGATCTCTGTAAGCCTTAACCAGGGACTAAAGGTTGGTCTGACTTTGCCACAGGCTTGCACGCATGAGGAATGTTCTTATACATTAGAGGCTGATTATAAACACTGCCAAGGGATTAATTATGTGCTATTAATTATATAACACATAATTATAAGGTAATAAGTACATCACCTAATATTTTGTTAGAGTGCAAAATGATGCTGAGCTTAAAGCCTAGCCCTGGAGCTGGGTTTTCCTGAATTAGCAGGTACCTGCAGAACCAGGATTGGGACTCAGATTTCCCAGTTCCCAGGTTAGTGTGGAAGCATGACATTCCACATGATTCCTGACATGAAAAACACTGACAGCAGAGTGCTCTGGCTGAGAGCTCAGCCCTGAACCCAGGAGCTCATTTTACATTCTACCTGTGCAATGGCTGAGACAGTTCACCTCTCTGGGCTCCACTTCCTTCTTCTGTAAAAATGAGGCTCTTAGTAGATCCTGTCTATATGATTGTGATGAGAATTAAGTGCATTTAAAGAGCCTAGAGCAGTGACTAAGAATATTGAAAGCTTGTCTGTTTGTTAAGTAAATGACATAAATAAAAATACGCTTTAGATTATATGCAAATTAATCATCTTTTTAACAATAGCTCAACATCAATGGACCTCATGTTACACGCCAAACAATGCAGTAAGAACTTAACGTGAGTTACTCATTTCATTTCCCGGCAGCCCAACTGGGTGGGTCTCATTATCACTTCGGTTTTACACAGGAAGACACCGCGTCTGAGGAGGATGAAATTACATGTCTGTGGCCACACAGCTAACGATGGGATTTTGATTTGTGAAGTCTCCCTAATGAGATCTCCTGACTATGCCACACAGTTTCGCCAATAAGACCAAACACGCTCTCTAAAAATGCTGTCATAAAAACAACCCAGACCTTAAAAGTCACCTGGCACCTCTCTTCGTGTATAACCATGAGATTCCTCCATGAACCAGAGTCGAGGGTATCCAGATAACATTACGTTCATCGCAGTTTTAGGCAGATTTTTCATCTGTAAGAGCCGGGTGAGGCCGGGTGAGGCTCAAGGCCCAGATGCACGTTCTACATGTATAGAACACCTTCTCAGACCTCGGGGGAGCCCACTGGCTCCAGGGGAGTAGGAGCACTAAAGGGGTGTAATGGGCAGGTGAGGAGCAGAGATGAAAGCCTTAGTCCAGTGCTCACAGCTTCTTATAAAGAAGAGGCCTTCCATCTCCAGCCTGGAATCCCCACATTTCAATAGAGCGGGAGGAGCTGGAACCAGTCTGATTCAAGGTTCCTGAAAGGCCATCCCAGGCCCCTCCTGTGTAGACTCACCCCAGCTGTTTTAGAACGAATGGGAGGTGGGAGGGGGGGGAGTGACTTCTACACACAACAGACGGGACTCTGTGAAGATAAGGCCACCATTCCTTGTTCAAAGTCCTGCTATCACCGTACTTTCTCACACTATTTGCATCTCCCTCATCCCAGAATCCTCAAGTCCAGAATCCTCACCCGCGACATGTAAAGCTATTTGCTTTCTCTTACAGTGACAGCAAGACAGAAAGGCAGAAGGAATGAACTACATTGTAATGAAGGGATTTTAAGTATTTGCATACATCACCTCTATATGCATTTTCTCACGGGGATGTCTATGGAAGGGGGATGACATATAAATAAATGCCCATCTCACCTTCTGACCCTGTAAGGCCACCCAGGTCTGAGGAAACAGGGCTCAGCACGTGTTTCCAGAAGGAAAAGAAGGTAGGACGTGTATACACTGCCTCTATTTGTTTGAGTGCTTAGCATGTATCTAAATCAATCCTCATAGATCCCTAAGAAAAAGTTACTCTATATCAGACAGGTGAGGAAACTCAGGCACCAAGAGGGTCAGGTAAAGGCAGGCCAGCTTCGCCATTTACCCATTTAGCACCAAATTAGGTGATAAGATGGAATGGGGAGCGGCATGAGGTCCAGGGCCAGGAGAGTTCAAATCTTGGCTCTCTCTCCAGCCTCCGTGACCTGGGGAAGTTCCCTGACCTCTGTGCACCTCAGGTTCTTCACTGTCACCTGGGGAGAATAATTACTCCCACTTCATCAGATTGCTCTGAGGATGTTTCTTTTGGAACATTTCCGCCCTTTACCAGAGTGAGTGCAGGCGAAGGCCTGCCCAGGACTCCCTGCTACACAGCGAGCACTCAGCACAGGTGAGGCTGCACGCCCCCCTGGGCCAGGGGTGGCTCCTGATCGGGGCCTGGCTTCCCCTGTTGCCCAGGGGGCTCCTCTGAAATCAACAGGACCTGAGAGGAAAAGTTAGGCCAATCTCTGTCTTCCGAGAGTTCACAGACCACTAACAACAACACGTACATTTAAAACCCAAAATAGGGGAGCAGGACACGATCCAAGATGTTGTTGTTCTAGAAGATAAAAAAGGAATTAGGGAGCAGAATGGAAGGTTGAGTTTGTAAGAGGAGTAAGGACGATGGGAAGCAGCGCCCAGTGACTGTGCCCTGCGCCCTCCCTGACCAAGCCTGGTACTGCCTCACCCCATCTCCAGGCAAGCAGGGATGTTGCTTAGCAACCCAGTCCACAACAGCAGAGCAAGCTGAGCGGGGGACCAGCAAGGGCTGCTACTGGTGTCCTGAGAAGGACCAAACTTTCCCTGCAAACCCCGCCGCCAGCACAAGGGACACCTGCAAAGGGGGAGCCCCTGGGAGGAGAGTCTCCTCTGCAGAGGGAGGCTGAGCAGACAGCAGACAAACGGGGAGAAACTCGCTCTAAATTAGTGGGAAAATATACAGAGTAATTTTTCCATTTCTTTCAACCACTGCAGACAGTTGATGTGCTGAGAACCATTTGCCAAGCTAAGGACGCGGTGAGTGTGCTTCACTGAATGTTGATGTGGCAATTAAGGCCAGCGGGACAGGCCTGGTTTCCAATTCACGCGGCCACCTCTCCCAACAGCTGCCGTCGCTTGAGTGCCACCCACAAGTTCACTCTCAACGTCAGATCTGGAGAGAATACTGTTCTCCGTCAGTAGAGATTGAAGGTGTTAGAGCCCAAGTCTATTTTCATTCATTCCACAAAATTTTGTTTTTAAGTTGGCAGTCTAAAAGGGCATTCACTTTTAAGTGTGCTAGGAATTCAGGAAGGGGGAGTATAAGGTGCGATGGGAGTACAATGCCTGGGCCCCTAACCTGGATGGGACAAGAATGGAGTAAGGCCACGGGAAGCAGCCGGAGATCTGATGTTTTAGAATAGTCTTGAGTGATACAGCCTTGTTTAACATGGAGAAGAAGAAAACATTGCTCCATGAGCAGTAGTGAATGCAATGGTGCAGTTCAGCTAGAGAGAGAGAGAGAGAACTGGAGAGAGAATAGGGGATGGGGGTACGGAGGAGGAGGAAGAGCTTTATGTAGCCATATGATGAAGGGTCTTGCAACTCATATGACGATTCTGGACTTCATTCTAAGAGCGAGTGACAGCCTTTGCAGAATTTCAAGCCTTAACATGTGATCAAATGTTCTAGCAGCCACTCAATGCTTCTGCTACCCCACTCTGTGCGGGGATCCCTGTATAGTGGTACCTCGAGATACGAGTGCCCTAACATACGAGATTTTGGAAATACGAGCCATCGAGTGAGCGATTTTTGCTTTGAAATACGAGCAACATTTGAGATAGGAGTAATCGCGCGGATCGGCCGGCTGCACACGACCCACCAGTTTACCGCGACTCGAGCATCTCATAGTTTCCCATGCCTCAAGGTTACGGAACAAATCAAACTCGTATCTGGAGGTACCACTGTACTTGGATCCCTGGTTAGTCTCTGCCTAGCTTGGTTTTCGGTTTCTTCCCCTCAAGAATGACAGTTTTCCCTTTGAACCTGAGCACACGTATCATTCATCTGTCTGCCTTCCCTTCTGACTACATTTGTTAAGTCTCTCAGCCACAGGCTTCCCCTCCCATGTATCCTTAGGACTTCTGCTGCTGCCATTTGCTTCGCCTGCCTCTCAACCACTCGCCTCTCTGTCTGCATTCTGCTGATACCTGATAAAGCCTTTTAAGTGCTCACCTTCCCATAGCCTGCCCAGCTATGCCTGAACCCATCACATGCCCAGGAACCAATCCACTTCAACGGATTTATCACACCCCAAGTTTTGGGTCAGCCTAATGATGAAGCAAGAAATCCAGCCAGTCCAGCACCTCTTTGGAATAGGGATTAAGGGCACAGACTCTAGAGTCAACTCCCCCTGAGTGTGACTCCTGGCCTACACCCAGCCTTAGCTGGTGACCTTTGGCAAGTTAGTTCACCTACAAGGCTGGTTTCTCATCCTTATGTGAAGATACTAACACCCGCTTCATGGGAGTTATGAAGATAAAAAAAAAACACAAAAAAGTTATGCAGAGAAAATGCCTAGAGTAGCACCTTTCACAGAGTAAGAGTAAAATAAATATTTATTCCTCTCCATCCTTCCTCGGAAAGTGTATTTTCTGCTTACATTTCTGATTTGGATCCTTACAATGACTTCCTAAGATTGGAGGATTAAAAGAGATTATGTATATAAGGCACCAGGTACATAGTAAACACAAGCTATTATTATTAATTATCATCACTAATGAAGCAAAATATCCTGATTGACATTTAACTGTGTCTTATTTTCTTGAATACAGGCTCAGCGTAAATGAACAAGAAGTAACTACCCACCATGACTGTCCTTTTCGTGCATAAACATATATCACCCACAAAATACGGCCTTTGTCCTCTAGCGGCCCAAGGTCACTTGCATTCTAAACCATTGGAGATTCTGGTGATTAAGCAGTTAAAATTTTAAATATGGCCTATCACACTGATAAAGGAAAGGTTGGAGGATATGGTTTAGGTGTGCACCAGAATTATCTATATATATATAAAACCCTAAGTGACCAGAATGACGGGTCCCCATGATGTGCACTGTGGGGGACAGGGCCAATTGGCCAACCTCCCTTGGCCCCTCCCTCTGGCCAGCCCTGACCCCAATTGGCTGCCCCCTACCCTGATGGGGGATGGGACCAGACAGACTCCCAATGTGCACAAATTCGTGCACAGGGCCTCTAGTGGATATAAAATGGCACTGGACAGGCCTCCCTCCTTAAAGACAAAGCTTCCATCCCAAGTATTGGCATGTTCTGGAGAAGACAAGTGTACTGTACACGGATCCCAGATCCCAGAGAAGAAAGGCCACTCAGCCTTCCAAACACAACACTTAGAACACTCACTTCACTGTCATGTGAGGTATAAATGACAAGGTAAAGAGTGGCCTGGCGCATGTTTCTTATTAATGGATGTCCTTCTGCTTGGAATTGCTGAACCACGAAGTAAGTGATGCTACCAGGACTAGAATCCCCAGAGTCCCTGTGTCCAGGATGTGTCCCCTAACACATCTTGATTTCTCGGCAAGCTCTATGCTTTTCATCGTTAATTTCCAAGTCTCAGGGTCTTGAAGGTGTCAGGTACTGCAGAAATTTGAAATGTAAAAAGCCCTAAATCTCATTCATTTAACTTAATTAACACACCTATTTAGGAAAACCAACTCAACTCCCTTCAGACCCAGGAAGATTTCCTGAAATCCATACTTGATATTCAAGAATAAACCTTTAGTGGTGCTCAAATGACTCCGCATCATAGCACAATGTAGCCAGATATTGGAGGTCAGCCACTTCCAGCCCTATTTTCTACTCTCTCCCACTTTACACACTAAAAACTCTCTTTTGAGACATAGGAGTTCTGTGTCTCAGTCTCATTCCTTCCTTCATTATTAAATGAACATTCAGTAAGCATTAGCCATTTTTTTTTTTTTGCAGATATAACAACAACTAAGTCTTTGCCTCAAAGGATTTACTTTTGGTTTTAGCAAGTTGGGTATACTTTCAAATCATGCAAATAAGTATACGGAGATTGGGACTGAAGTCTTTCAGGAGAAAGTCAAGGTAGAGATGAAGAAGTGGTCCAATTCATGCATTACAAAAACATCTATTCTTTTTCTGCCTTCTCAACCTGCTTGCCTCCTCAGTTATTCCCAATATCCACTCGTGATATGGCCAGTGTCCTCAGTATCTAGATCCCTCCCCACCCCTAATGGGTTAGACCAGAGGCCTGCAAACTGCAGCTCGTGAGTCACATGTGGCTCTTCGGCCCCTTGAATGTGGCTCTTCCACAAAATACCACATGTGGATGCAGACATACAGTGTAATTGAAATTTCATGGCCCAGGCAGAGAAATGGTTTTCGGCTCTCAAAAGAAATTTCAACCATTGTACTGTTGATATTTGGCTCTGTTGACTAATGAGTTTGCCGACCACTGGTTGAGACCAAATGATCCACTGAACACCAGCCCGGTGCTCAATCTGTCTCAAATTCAAGTGCCATTCAAATTGGGGCTGGGCCTGCCTTATCATCTTTTGCTGCACGGTTCTTGCTGACAGAGCCCAAATGGTACCTCCGGAGACCTCCTGCCTGGAGGGCACTTTCCATGGCAAACCTGTGCCCTGGAATTGCTTATCCATGCTGAAACACAATCCACTCACCTCCTGGTTGTGGGGCGAGATTTAAAGTCTTAATGGTGTCTCATTGATTTCTTAAGGCATGCAGCGAGCTGGCACTCTGCTGGCGCATATTTTAATCCTTAGTGTTTTGTTCTTGCATCCAAGGTGATTTTATCAAGAGGAACACATGCTTAAAGAAGCTGAATCCAATACAGGCAAACCTCATTAATTCAGACCCCACTAATTCCGGCTGGATAAAAACATAACTTTGTGTTATCTAGAAAGTGAAAAGTTTTTCCAACTAAATTAGTGATGGAAATAAGACTGGAGGAGGAAGGGAAGGGGTCACCCCCGTTAAAGGCAGTGTCCCCAAACACCTTCAGGGATTCCAGAAGGGCCATCAGCACACAGAGAATTTCCTCTGTGTCTTTTCATTAAAGCCAAAGACTTGTTCTTTTGAGAATAATTTCCTATTCTGCAATGTTTTCTTTGGTTTGTTAATCGGTAGAGCTGAAAAACAATAGGCTATCTGTCTTTTAAATAGCTCTCAAAATCCACTCACCACAATGCTAAATATGTTATAGACCTATGGTACCTTCATATAAATGTGTGTGTCTGCATTAAAATTACGATGCAAACGTCTTAAAATGAAGTTGACTACTTATGGTTGTTAGAATTAAAGGTGATTTTTATCCTCTACTTCATATTTGTAAGAGTTTCTGTAATGAACTCTTATTTTTATCCATATAAAAGTGTAAAAAAATCATTAACATTTTCTAATATTTAACAGGCTTCTCCCCCAAATAGTTTATATGTAATTGTTGGTGGGGGAGGAATCTACTCTACACCTTTTGAGTTCTGATGGTTGGGCATTGACACAAGACCAGATTACCTGGAGAAAAATTGATTTCATATGTGCATGTAGGAGATCACAAATGATCATCCGAGAAATGATCAAAATAGGCAGCTTTTTATACTTTTTAGACAAGGGAGCACTGGATTTGTGAAGATTTGACAGGACAAAGAAATTCCGGTCTGGGTGCAGATTAGTAAGAAGTCTGAACAGAAGGATGGCTCAGGGTAGCACATCGGTAAAGAAGTAATACATTTTGTTTATGTAGGCTCTTTGCCTCTGAATTCCTTCATCTAGCAATCGGGGTATCTCTTCCAGCACCCCCTGGAGCCAGTAGGGCACCTTTCACAAGGGAGATTTAATTCCTGCATTCAAGGAAACAGAGGAGGGTCCACATACCCACCTAGTACAGGTTGCTTTTCAAGTAAATTTAATGCACAATGACCAATGTACCATTGTGGGCATATTTTGGGGTGACCTGCCCTGGGCCTCAGCAGAATGACATTGAATCATATTCAGCATTTCTGAATAAAAAGACTTGGTGGGTAGAGTGAGAAGCTGGCTTACCACAAAGCCACAGTTTATCTTTGCGCCATCCTTGTGAGGGGCAACTGGATCCTGAAATCTGTCTATACTGCGAAGTGATCCACGATTACTTATTATTTTGGATCAGCAATAACCTATTATTCTGTGGTCAGGACTGTATGAGGTGAGGACAAGTGGGTATGACCTCCAGGAGCGCATAGGCGTCAGTCACAGAGACGCTCACACACAAAGCAGTAGACCTCGTGGTTACTTGCTGCCTTCCTTGTAAGCCATAACAAGCCCTAACCATCTCTCACAGAACTGGGCCAGAGTCTACAGGTTGCCATTATAATTATTGCAGCTGTATTGCAAATCTTTCCAGTGCTGGGTAATGGTCCATGCATTTTTCCAGCCAGAGTTTACTTTCTCCTCCCTCCCCCTCCAACAAATAATAACAGTTGGATGCTCAGGGATATCAAACAAGTTGCCCAGGTTCCCACAGCGGAGACACAGCGGAGGTAATATTCCCACCCAGTCACCCACCCAAAGGCCCTGCCGTGGACACCATGACGCGCATCGGTCACAAGCTTAAAGGCCAGATGGCATTCTGTTGGTTGTTCTTACTCTTTTAGCGTTTGACACTTAAAAAAAAATTATATATATATATATATATATATATATATATATATATACACACACACACACACACACACACACACACACACACACACACACACAGAGTATTTCTTTATTGATTTCAGAGAGGAACGGAGAAGGAGAGAGATAGAAACATCAATGATGAGAGAGAATCACTGATTGGCTGCCTCCTGCATGCCCCCCACTGGGGATCTAGCCCACAACCCAGGCATGTGCCGTTGGCCAGAATCAAACCTGGGACCCTTTAGTCCACAGGCCGATGCTCTCTCTACTGAGCAAGCGGGCTAGCGTTTGACTCTTGAGATAAACTTGTGTTTGGATTAACCAGATAACTCCACTTTTGACTGGCACATAATTTTAAGCTCAGAGGGAGAAACAAACAAACAAACAAACAAACAAACAAAAAACCCACCGTCATTTAGAAAGAGCACTGGACTAGCGGTCAGAGACTTGGAACTTTGAGTGCCGATTGTGTTATTAATGAAATGCGTGATCTTTGAGGGTTGTGCTTAATCTCTTGAAACCTCAATTCTCTGTAAAATGGTCAACATAGACAGCTGAGGAGGAGCACAAGTGACATAAAGTGTTTTAAAATACCTACGACCTTCCTTTTTATTACTATCACTTCTAATGAAGAGCATCTTCATGTTCAAGATCGCCCCTCGCAGGTGCACCACGCAATGCTGAAACCTCTGTCCGCACACGCCCTGGCGGAAAACTCTATCTCCTAGAGCACAGCAGGCGCGGCCAGCATCCCTGTCTCTGTCTTACAGGCTCTACTCGTTTCCCAATTAAGTCAGCGGTTTCTCTCCCGCCACCAGGAGGTTCCACTGAGGAGGCCTCCCACATTTGTAATATAGTTTAATTCTCTTGTCACAGTGTGCATTCCTTCCTGGAATGGCCAAGCTTCTAAATTATTTTTTAATTTGCATATATTAAGGTCTGCTCTTTGCCTGTAAAGTTGCATGGGTTTGACTAAACGCATAATGTCATGTAGCCACCACTGCCCTCTAAGACAGAAGAGACTCGCCGTTCTAAAAATTCCCTAGTTAACCCTCCCTCTTCCATCTCCCCTGGAAACAGCTTAGATTTTTTAAAAAATATATATTTCATTGATTTTTACAGAGAGGAAGGGAGAGGGATAGAGAGTTAGAAACATCCATGAGAGAGAAACATCGATCAGCTGCCTCCTCCACACCTCCTACTGGGGATGTGCCCACAACCAAGGTACATGCCCTTGATCGGAATCAAACCTGGGACCTTTCAGTCTGCAGGCCAATGCTCTATCCTATCCTCTGAGCCAAACCGGTCTCAGCAACTTAGATATTTATTGTCTCTATTGTCCTACCTTTCCCAGCATGGCATCGCGTTTGAGCTCATACAGGATGCAGCCTTTTAAGACGGGATTTTTCACTTAAGAGCATGTGTTTATGGTTCATCCATGCCCTCAATGGCTCCCAGCTTATTGCCTTGAATGGCTCCGCTTTATGATGTTATCACAAGTTGTTTATCCATTCACCTATGGAAGGGTATCTGCAAAGTTCCCAGGTTGGGGCAGTTATAATACAGCTGCCTGCCGCAAACATCCACAATGCAGGTTTTATATGGGCACACGTTTTCAGATCACCGAGGAACAGCCTAGGTGCACAAATGTTCCCTGGCACGGGGAGGCTCTCTTTGATTTTCTAAGAAGCTGCCAAACTATCTTTCAAAGTGGCATTTGCATTCATAGCGGCGACAGCGGAGAGTTCCCGCTGTTCGGGATTCTTACCAGCGTTTGGGATTGCCTGCGTTTTGTAGCAGCCCTTTTAAGAGCTGTGCGATGGCTGGGCATCTTTTTAAGCTTCGCCGATTCTGGGGTCACCGTGGGAAAAGCCTGACAGTTTTTTTTTTTTTAGCTGAGGCACTGACAATATTTGCTCTAGGCATGGATGTGGGGGGGAGCTGGGGAGGTGATGATCTGAAGCAAGAGATGATTTCACTCATGACGATCAGGTGAGGTACCGCACAGAGCTGTGTTATGTAAGAAGCTCACTCATGCTAAGCCTGGAAAATCAGACGCTGGAAACTCTGACCCCACCCATCTCCGAGGACCTGCAGCCAGGCCCTTCACCGTGGTCTCTGAGTTCACCTCCCGCCTGCCTCTCTGGAACAGAGGTTTGCAGCTGGATCGCCTCTGTAATTTTTTTTTCACACGGCATAATTAGCTGCACGAGGAGAACCGGATCTAAGTCATCACCTAGACAACCATGACCCTATAGAGATGCAAGGGAAGCACAAGAGAGATTCTTACAGCGACGGAGAAGTGGATCACTGAGGTGAGGAATAAAGCCAGGAAAGAGGACTTGCAAACGAGTAGAGGATGATGAACTGATCATTAGAATTCCACTGTAAAAATTAAATCATCATGAGAAGTTTTTTTAAAAAAAATAGAGACAAGACTTCCCTGAACACCAAAAGCCAGGGTTAGAAAAATAATATAAAACAACATGGACAAAATAAAAAGTAAAAGTGGCCGTCAGAAAAACAGAGCTGTGAAATATAGAAGAGGAAAAAACCAATGATTAAGGTTCCTGAAAAGGAGGACAAATTAGACAAAAAACCCCAATATTTTTAGAACCTAAGGGAAAAAAAGGTGGAGTTGAAGAAACATCTCCTCTGGGCATGCTCACATACACACACAGGCCCCCACAGAGAGGGCATGAGAACAGACTGGCTTCTGCTTTCATCTGGGCCACACCCTGAGCAAGCAGATAGGGAAGCCCCGTGCAGAGCCATGTCCTCCCAGGGCCAAGGCAAAGAAAGGAAGTGCAAGAATTTTATTCCATCAAACCAACTGAAAGGCACTTTGACTGGTATATGTGGCAGAAATCAGGAAATACCTTCCATGAGCCTTTCTGAAAAAGAGACGTGCTCATAAAATCCAGTTGACTAAGAAATGAAGCCAACTGAAATGCACAGAAAGGAGGGATGACAGAAACAAATGCTTCTGCCCTGACTTTGTTCTGTCTGTAGAAGTAAAATTAAAGAGTGGTGAGCATTTAACTGCTACTAACCACGAAGACACATATGCCAATCAAACTACCAAAAACAGGAAATGTGAATATGGGAGGTGGAAGGAAGAGTGGATGTGTCTGAGTTTGTATGTATGTGCGTGCTCATTTTTCTTATTTTCACTGTGGTGGGAGGATTCTATAAATGTTATTTATGCTTGTTATAATCGAGAAAAGCACAATGTTATTACTAACTGTAATTGTAAAAAATAGGTTATTATTTTTACAGTTTAACTTATCAGGAGGAAATCAGAAATATGAAATTAATAAAAGAAGCACATGTCCAAAAGCAAATAATGGGAAATATAATGGGAACAAAAATAAGAAATTAACATAAGATAACATGATAGAACAAAAACAAAATTGAGACACAGTATTTAATTACAATGAGATAAGCCCATAAATAAATTATCTAAAAAGACCATCGTATTGATTCAATAAAAAATGCAGTTTAAAAAAAAATGCAGTTTAAGCAGTTAAAACATGTGCCTTTGAAAGATTTTAAAGTACTGAATAAAGGCATATTATTCAAAATAAACCAGGGGTTAAGTTGCAAGCACAAATCAAAATCAGGAGAAAAAGAACTAAATAAGGCAAATAAAGGTACTTTCTAAGGATACAATAATAGAGATCTCATTACCATGGATATTTATGTTCCTAATATCACAGCATTTATATTCTGTAATTCAGTAGATGAGTGGCGGCCTACGAACCAGGAGGTCATGGTTCGATTCTCAGTCAGGACACATGCCTAGATTCTGGGCTGGATCCCCAGTGTGGGACATGCAGGAGGCAGCTGATTAATGATTCTCTCTCATCACTGATATTTCTGTCTCTCGCCTCTTTCCTTTCCTCTTTGAAATCAATAAAAATTGTACTTTTTTAAATGTAGAAAATGTCAAAATTAGTATACAAACACAACATTGGTGAGGCTTCTTAATTAAACTTTCAGATTAAGAAAGATATTTTTCTTCTAGTAAGTAGAAGAAAAAAAATAGATGAGATACTGCCCAAATAGTATAACCAATGAAGTAGGAATTATTACTTTTATACCAGTGCACAGCAAGGAGCCATTGTTTACAAGTGCCCAAGGAGCATTTACATATCTCAAACTTGAATTTGTTACTGTTAGAACCTCAGTAACTGATCAAAAGTTGAAATAGGAAGATTATATTTGCTGGTCGCAATAAAATCATAGTGGGTTTGCAATGACAGGGGCAAGATTGGAAATCTCACTAACTCCACCCTCTTCTTTGAATGACCCCAGAACAAAGAGAAAAGTACAGCTAAAATTGCTGAAAATAATAATAATGGAAATGCCAGAGGCAGCGCCATATACAATCTACTAGAAAAAAATTCATGCACTGGATTGCGGGGAGTCTCTTAGCCTGGCCTGCCTCTCTCACAGTCTGGGAGCCCTCAGGGGCAGGAGGCAACCTGGTGATCAGGGAAAGGGAATGCACCCTTCACAACTCTGCTACTGCCACTGCTGGCAGCGCAAGTCTCAGCCAGCCCTGGTTACCTGAGGCTTGCCTATGCCTTGGACCAGCCCTGGGTGGCTGGGGGACTGGAGGGACTTGGGGACTCTGGAGGCAGGTGCCTGCCACCCTGGTGGGTTGAGGAGACTGGGTGCCACCATCTTGTGGCTTTGGGCACCACCATCTTTGAGGGTGTGACAATCAATTAGTATATTCCCTCCTTATTGGCTGTGGGCACTGCCATCTTTGTGAAGGTGTGATGGTCAATTAGCATATTCCCTCTTTATTAGATAGGATACTAAAAAAGGGTGATATGCAAATTGATCAGGACACCCTCACAGTAATGACTGAACAACAGGCTGCATGGGTCAACAGGCTGGCAGGGACAACCAAAAAACTGAATACTGAATAGCAGGCTGCTTGGGGTGACCAGGATCACAGAGGGGCAATGAGGCAACCAAGCCAGCAGGGCAAAGCAGTTGGGGGTGACCAGGAAGGCAGGGGGATCCATGAGGGGCAACCAGGCCAGCCGAGGGGGGGGTAGTCTGGGGCAACCAAGTCAGCAGAGGGGGGCAGTAGGAGTGACCAGGCTGGCTGAGGGGGGGAAATTGGGGACAACCAGGCTGGCAGGGGGGCAGTTAGGGGCGACCAGGCCAGCAGAAGGGGGCAGTTAGGGCAATCAGGCAGGTGAGCAGTTAGGAATGAACAGTCCCACATTGGAGGGGTGCAGGCTGGGCTGAGGGGACCCTCTTCCACCCAGTGCATGAATTTTGTGCACTGGGCCCCTAGTAGAGTTATAATTATGCTTGGAGACCAGTTCATAGCTTTATACACACCACTATATAAAAATGAAAATAAATGAATTATCCAACTTAAAAGGTTAGAAATAAATTAAGATGAAGGCAAGAGGTGAAAATTTATAAGTAAAAAACAATGATTCTGAAAACAGAAACACAATAGACAATAAATAAAATGAAAGGTTGTTGTTTTTTTGAGGAAAAATAGACCATTCATTTACTATCAACTTAAAAGAAGTGTATATGTGTTTGTGTGTTGAGAAAAGGGGTAGGTGACTAGAAATAAAGACAATATTAATACCAAGACCAGATAATTAGGACAAGTAGGAAAATGCAGATAAATCTCATTTCTGAATATTGACATAAAAATCCTAAATTTTTACCAAATATAATTTTTTACCTGAATTCATACATAACAACAAATAACCAACTAAGAGGAAACTATTCAAGATTAAGTATTAAATTAATACTTTTTAATATTTTAATTTTTCAAAGAAAAAGAGGCTCAGTATGAGTTATCTCAATACTGAAACAGGTAAATGTTTACATTTATCTATACCTCACTTTTGTGATGCTTAATAAAATATAAACTAGATGGATACTTCCTTAATCCTGCATCAAGGAAAAGGTTGTTAATTTTGTAACAATAGAACTATGTTCATTAAAATAAAGAACAAGGCAAGGAAAATACTGTGTTATTATTTAACATGCTCTGGAAGTATTAGCCATTGTGAGCATAGAGAAGAAAATAAGATAGATAAAAATGGAAAGATTGAAAATTATTATCAACACATAAAATAACTATATATCATTAAAATCTCAGAGCAAAGACTTAAATTATAAGAAGATAATTTATAAGATAATTGGTTAACTTTTTAATAAGAATTCAGGAACACGTAATTGTTAATATAAATTTAATGTGAGAACACACCTCATCTATAAAAGTAATAATAAAAATTAATTGCCTAGAACAACTTAACAAGATATGTACAAGGCCTAAGTGAAAAACACCTTTAAAACTCTACTGATAACCATGAAAGAAGACTTTAGTAAGTGTATAGAACATACCTTATTCTTGTATAAGAAGGTATAAATGGTTTAGAAAATCAATTATGTTCATCTACATATTCAATGTAATCATAACAAATACATTAATATAATATTTCATCTGGAAAATAAGCATGAGGAAACTGCCAGAACCATTTTGAACAAGAAGAGAAATGAGAGGGGCCTCTAATGCACAACAAGGATACAGCAATAAACTACCGTAGCAAGAATCATCTAACTACTTAATGGAACTTAATATTTTCCCCAAATAGGCCCAAATGTACCTTAAAAAATTGAGGGGAAAAGATGATCTATTGAAGAGAATTTCTTTGGACAACAAACTAAACATTTAGTGTGAGGAGAGAATAAAAACTAAATTATTATCTTATTTCTTTCACACCAAAATAACTTCTCGCTGGAGCAAAGATTTGAGATAAAGTGTATAACAGTGAACATAAAGAAAAACATCCTTAAAAGATATTCTGAGGCAGGAAAAGCCTTACTATATTTAACCTAAAACTACAAACTACTCAAATATAGATTATTAGGTATCCCTACATAAATCCTTCTGTGAGATATTGAAAACTATATCCGAACACACACACACACACACACACACACACACACACACACACACAGAAAAACATGAAAACTTGATTTGCAACACACAGGGAGTATAGCTAATTTCCTTAATCTATAAGGAACTCTTGCCAATCACTAAGGAAAAACAGCTACTGGCCCTAACCAGTTTGGTCAGTGGATAGAGTGTTGGCCTGTGGACTGAAGGGTCCCAGGTTCGATTCTTGTCAAGGGCATGTACCTTGTTTGCGGGCACATCCCCAGTGGGAAGTGTGCAGGAGGCAGCTGATTGATGTTTCTCTCTCATGGATGTTCCTAACTCTCTATCCTTCACCCTTCCTCTCCGTAAAAAATCAATAAAATATGTTTAAAAAACAACAACACACAGCTACTGCTCAATGTGAAACTGGAAAGGACATAAAAGAACAGTTCATAGAAAAATTCACTCATGCACAGATACATACACATAGCTAGGCAATATGTATAAGAGAAATATTTCCAAAATGTCTCATTATTTAAGGAAAGCAAATTAAAATAACATTTAGATACCATTTTTATTATCGTTTTGCCACAGATCAAAAAGTGTTAACAAGTATATAGGAAATCAGGCATTCTCATGTACTGCTAATGAATGCATGTATTACAGCCAATTTGGCTATCTCAATTAAAATCAAACAAATACAAATTGTTTTTACCCAGCAATTTAACCTCGAAAAATTTGTCCTGTAGTTACTGTTGGTCACATGCATGTACCAATTTTCTTAGAATGTCCATACAAATCAAACCAATAACTGTATAGAAGGTATATTCATACAATGGATATTTTATAGCCATTCAAAAGACTAAGAATTTTCTTAGGCACCATGATAGAAGGATCTTTACCCACATTTAGGAAAACATAACATAATCAATGTCCAAAACAATAGATAGTATGATTTTCCAAAATTTCTTAAAAGATACATACACTATGCTTCCTTGTGCTTTCAACATTTCTAGAAAGACACACACACACACACAGCTGGCAGTAGCATTCTTTGGGGTGTGGATATGAGGCTGACTTTTCACTGAGACTTGTTTTTTATCATTTCACCATTTAATGTTATTACCATTGGTATGCATTTATTACATAATAAAAGTTTAAAAAAATCAAAATGGCCTTTCATTTCTATGAACAGTGAGAGTTATATGACGATATTATTTGTAAAGAATATTTCATAGCCCATGTTAATCAATTTACAGATATATAAAATACCTTTTATCTTAAATAAAAGGAACTAAGAGACAAGTTACAAAATATTGCGTGGTGGTTACAGGATTAACCCATGGAGGCATGCAGGCATTGGTTGAGGTTCTCGCCCTGTTACTAAAAGACACATGATCTGTGTTCATCCACTCAATGAAGAAACTATGCTCTAGGTCAGTGGTCAGCAAACTGCGGCTCCGACCACTGCTCCAGGCAGCTTGCTTAATTTCCATAAAACTTGATTTCACATTAAGACGGGAATACCAGTAGTAGTATTAGTGATCATTACATTAATACCTACTTCATAAATCTGTTATAAATTAAGCAAGCAAATGACCATAAGCTCTTAGCACATTTCCTGACACAGAAATTACTTATATTAACTATAATAAAAAAGAATGGAGAAAAAAAATGACAGCCATCAGCCCACTCCTGAAGACAATACAGAGAGAGAGAGAGAGAGAGAGAGAGAGAGAGAGAGAGAGGTAATTTATCTTCTAAACACAAAGTGGGATTGCTATTCCTGGGAAACCTACTTTCATGCCTTAGCCTACATTGCCAGTATCTTCTATACGTACAATTCCATTCCACTGCCACACCTTAGTTCAAGCTAATATATTATGTACTTGAATCTTTGTAACAACCCTCAACTGATTCCCCTGCCTGTATTCTTTCCCATGTTCATGTCTCTTAACCTCACCAAATTCTCCAAGCATCCCCCATTGCCCACAGGCTCGCCGGCTCTGCGTTTGACGCTAGGCTTCGCGTGATCGAATTTGCATGGCTTTGGCTCCATTGCACTCCTCCATGAACTTGATGCTCCTGCTCACCTCACACAGCAGAGAGAAGTGCTCTAGCACGCATCACTCCAGCAGGCAGTGTGGGGAACACACGTGTAGACAGCACATAAACTTTGGGTCCAGGTCGACCTACATTCTTTTCTTTTAATTTGATAAATGTAACATGTTACACTTTCTAAATCTAAGGTGTGCAGTGTTACATTTATACATTGACATATTACTAGAGACCCAGTGCATGAATTCATACACCAGTGGGGTCCCTTGGCCTGGCCTGTAGGATCGGGCCCAAACTGGCTCTCTGACACTGCCTGAGGGGTCCCAGATTGTGAGAGGGCACAGGCCAGGCCAATGGACCCCACCAGTGCATGATCTGGGCCGGGAAGTGACGTGGAAGGTTGACCAGCCAGAGAGCTTATCTTGCTCAGTCCCAATTGGCCAGACCCCAGCAACAAGCTAACCTACTGGTTGGAGCATCTGCCATCTGGTGGTGCACGTCATAGTGAGTGGTTGAGTAGCCTTAGCATATCATTAGCATATTATGCTTTGATTGGTTAAATGGCCAACTGGACAACCAGACACTTAGCATATTAGGCTTTTATTATATAGGATAATATGATTTCCACTGAAGCAATATTTATTACAGCATATTAGGCTTTTATTATATAGGATGATATGATTTCCACTGAAGCAATATTTATTACATTGCATGATTAAAGTGCAGTATTATTGTGTATGTTTATTACACTGTGTGTTAGATTTCTATGGCTATTTACTGCCTGTCACTAGTTTGTACTCTTAAGCACTATCAATCTTATGCCCCCAACTCCCCATCCTCTGGTAACCATCATTTCATTCTGTTTTGTTTTTGTTTTAACAGGCTTGACTTTTCAGATTCCGTATATAAGTGATATACAGTTCTTGTCTTTCTCTGACTTACTCATTTAGCATAATGTGCTCAAGGTCCATCATGCTGTTGAAAATGACAGGATAGCCTCCTTTCTCATGGCTGAATGAATAATAACATTCCATTGTATATGTACCATATGTTTGTACATCCATTCATCTGTTGAAGGGCATTTGGGTTGTTTCCATGTCTTGGCTATTGTAAAAAATGCTGCAATAAGCATGGGTGTGCATCAATCTCACTGAAATCCTGTTTTTCATTTCCTTTTGGGATATACCCAGAAGCAGAATTGCTGAGTCATATTTTTAAATTTTTGAGGAACCTCCATTCTGTTTTGCACAGAACAAGCTGCATTTGCATCTTGGTTCCATGCCTCCTGTAGTGTGACCATAGGAAATTCACTTGACCTTATTCACTAATCAAATTTGTTTTTGATGAGACAAACTTTTCTAGTTTCAACATCAAGGTCATTATTGGGTTTATGCACCAGAACACGGTGATAATTAACAAAGAGTACAGTCTTCCCCACTTGGTAATAACTGGCTAAATGTTTTTTCTCCTACAACAGCTGCAGTCTGTCTCACATCTGGACTTCCTTTTTATCTCTACCCTCAGCACTTTAGTTTCCTTGTTAACCTACCTGGACTATTACAACAGCCTTCTAACTGATCTCCCAATCTTCATCTGGTCCCTCCTCCTATACTTTCTTTTTGTACTCATTTTTCTTAGCCCGTTCCTGACCAAGGTCACTCTGTAGTTCAAAAGACTTCACTATCTCCATCACCTCCAGATGAAGCTTCCATCTCTTGCCAACTGATGCTTCCAGGCCTGTGACATCCCATTTCCCTCCCTTCACCTGGTTCCAGGATCTCCACACCTTTCCCCTCCCCGTGCCTGTGCTCAGATTGTTACCTGTTTCTAGAATGTCCTTACGCTAACCACTACCTGCTTGGTACATCACTCCCTCTTCATGCTCAACTCTCAAATACTCCCATGAAGCTTTCTCTGCTGCCATTGGTTTGCACATTTTTATGTCTGAAGAACATTGGCTGAGTGATCCCCACATGTCTATTTCCTGTGCTGCCTGTTTGAAAATCATCACTTGCCATATAGAGGTGTAACATTCACCTCTGCCTCTGTCACCTGGAGCCATAGTTGGACCACAGTGGTAAGTTAAAAGAATACTCATTCAAAAAAGGAATAAATGATCCACAAGCATGAATTCAACTCTCACTCAATACCAACACTGTAGCTGAAATGCCATTTTAGTGCTGTTTTATTGTACAGAGGGCATAAGAGTAATAATATCTAACATTTTGAGGGGCGTGGTATTGGGCATGTCATATCTATTTTCACATTTCGTCCTCACACCCAGTGAGGACTATTTCACAATCCCTATTTCACAGATGAGAAAACTGAGACATTTCAACCTGCCTGCCTTGCCATTCATGTGCTATATCAATATCTTATATAACATAGGGAAATAAAGTACCTTCCTATGGCATAACGATGATATGCCAACTACTACCCTGTTTCCCTGAAAGTAAGACATCTCCTGAAAATAAGACCTACTTCTAATTTTGCCTCTTGCTGTAATATAAGGCATCCCCCTGAAAATAAGACCTCCCTGATAATAAGGCCTCCCCTGAACATGGGGTCACCCCGGAATATAAGGCTCCGAAGCTACCGTAAGGCATCTGATTCCCGATTTAAAGAGACCTCTCACTGCCTGAACAGCTCAGGCTGCGCTGTGGCCAATCAGTGAGCTGGTCTGTGATGAGAACTACTACCTTACCGTATACAGGTAATAAATTTCCTTTTTTTTTTTTTTTGTTCAACAATAAATGTGTACCGTCTTCTTCTTCGTGGAAAAATAAGACATCCCCTGAAAATAAGACCTAGCGCATCTTTGGGAGCAAAAATTAATATAAGACACTGTCTTATTTTTGGGGAAACAGGGCATGTCTGGTCCCTCACATCTGTTTGTTCTTATTATTATGCTTCTTTTAGGACATAGGATTTCAGAGATTCAGTGATTTTCTCAAGGTCGTTCACCAGTGAGGAAACAAAAATTGCAACTGGGATGTCTGGCTCTAAAACTCCCAGGCCTTAGGTGAGACTGGACAGCTGCCTTGAATGACACACCGTAAACTATTTTTATTCCACCAACTGAGATGTGATAGGATCGTCACTGTGTTAGGCTGGTTCCTGAGGTCCATGTGGGAGCAAGTGAAGAGATAAAGAATGTAAGAATGAGATGCCCTGGGCTCACCCTGCAGATGGTGCCATTTGTTTTCACTCCCAGAAGCAACAGAGGCGCTAAATCATTTTAGCAGGGGCACCCACACCTAGGAGAGAGACCCATTGGGGCGCAGTTTCAATAGTGACAACCTAAGGAGAAGGAGGTGGTGGCAAAGACAGGGATTGTGGAGAAGAAATGACCAAATCGAGAGAACATTTCGAAAGTTGTCTATTGAACAAGTTCGGCGATTACCTCTTGAGCAAACATCTTGTCACAACAGGAAGTTCATTACAGCCTCTGATGTAACTGTTAAAACCCAGGTGACATTTGCGGTGACTGTTTCCTATAGGCCTAAAGTTGATTCTGTCACCATTAGCTGGGATAAGAGGCCTTCTAACCAGGAAAATGGCCCTTTTATTTCACCACATTATCACCTCCCTTTAAAAGATGCCAAGATACGGCGCTCACATGGGTAGACCAGTCGGTCTCCCCTCTGTAAAAGGGATCGATAGCTGTGCTCTGAGCAATGGCTACAGAGCACCTTTTAAAACTAATAACAGTGGAAGGGCTGAATCCTTCGTCATAAAATCTTTAAAACCTTTATAAAATTCCTCTGTAAAGCTGTTTTCCTGGGGAGACCTATAATTATTGAACATCAGCCCATTTGACATTAACATGGATGGTAGAGACCCAGCCAGGAAAGCCGAGGCGAGAGAAATAAAACTTAGATGAGAAACTAAACCGGGATCAATGTTCCTTTCCCAATGTATTTTATTGTATTCAAACGATAAAGCATAAACAGCTTCTATTTCCCACCAGACTCTGATGTAGTTTTTTTTTTCTTTTTTCCTAAAAAGGCTGTGGCTAACACTGAAACCTGTCATTCAAGTATACAGGCCACGTTCACCCTCCACACATTCCACTGCTGTTAACCCTATTCTCGTGGGGGATTGCTTCTCAGATTTCTTGAATTTTAAATTCAGACATTTCCCTAGCATTCAGAATCTTATTTTCTCTTTGATCTTTTAAAAATCCTAGTGGCAGGGGGTGATTATATCCCTGCATTTTCTGCTCAATATATGCTGTTTGTTCAAAAAAAAAGCAAAGAAAACAGACTCCGGTTCAACACAAGTTCACTTCAACCATCCTTGTGAGCCACGCTCCAACTTTCAGCAAGCTTTTCCAAGGCTATCCTTCCAAAACACATCTCACAGGACTGGGGCAAGTCTTGGTCACTCATACCACCAAGGCAGAAGCAAAAAATAAGAGGCCAGAAAGCTAAAACTCTGCGTGACTGGGCAATCCATTCCATCACCTGGGTCTCAGTTTCTTTACTTCTAGAATACAGGAGCTGGTCCAGAGCTTGGAGACCAAACCACTTTAATGGCCTGTTACAATCCCGGTCAATCAACAGTGACTGACGTGGACTCTGGGTTCAGGAGGAAAGAGCATTGTGATTGGTGGGTGATGGCTACCAAGCTACAAGATGTGGTGACATCAGCATGAGTGGCAGTATTTTGACATTCCTAGGATATGGTACGTTTAGATCCTATATGATTTCCATTTCCTGTTAGAAAAGAGGGAAACAACTGTATCCTGGACTAAACATGATGACTCCAGTGTTGTGGGAAGGTGAACTCAATGTTCTAGAACAAGATGACTACCCAGGGATTAAAAATAGAAGATAATCCAGAGGTAAATTATTGATCCTGAGACAAGAGAAAGAAGAGATAAATATTCCGTACAGGCACATAAGAGGTAAGATCTGTTGTCTGCAGTTTGCTCCCTGGTGTGATGCTTGAAGGATGGCTGTGTATAAAGGATAAGGGGGGCGGGGGAGGGAGGAAGAATATTGATGCCTTTAAATAAGAAATTCTATCATTTTACCACTTGAGAAAATAGGATATATTTCATGACATTTAGAAGATATTCACTAAAGGAATATTAAATTAAACCAGGAGTTGCTCCTCCCCCCTCCTTCATATAGAACATATGGAAGTATTTGGGGACATGTGATTGACATGATGGGATAGGGCAGTGGTTGGCAAACTCATTAGTCAACAGAGCCAAATATCAACAATACAGCGATTGAAATTTCTTTTGAGAGCCAAATTTTTTTAAACTTAAACTTCTTCTAATGCCACTTCTTCAAAATAGACTTGCCCAGGCTATGGTATTTTGTGGAAGAGCCACATGCAAGGGGCCAAAGAGCCGCATGTGGCTCACGAGCTGCAGTTTGCTGACCATGGGGTAGGGCGAGTTCTATTTAGAAGGCAGAGGCCAGGAACGCTAGAAAACAATCTACAGTGCGCAGGATAACCCTGCATAACAAAGAACTGTCCAGCCCGAAATGTCAACAGCCTCAAAGTTGAGAAATCCTGCATGAAAGGACCAAGGGAAAGAACAAACAGGAAAGGCCTGTCCTACAACTGCTCTGCTGTGCTAAAGACTCCAATGTTCCCCTACACGACCAACATGATCGCTCCTCAGCTTCACCCTACATCCGGGCCATGTTTCCTCACCACCATTCAAAGTCAGGCATGGCCACAGGACCACGTTGGGTTCAAGGGGATGTAGATGGGACTTACTTGTGACACTTCGGGGACTAGCCCATTGATAAACCAACCTCCCAGCCTCTCTTTTTTCCTTTTGCAATAGCTGAATGGAGAGCTCTCTGCTGCCCTGGAGGAGGGAGGAGACACAGCATGATGGAAATGATGGGGGTTGTGAATGGCTGTGCAGAGCAGATCATGCCCTCCACTCCTGGTTTCCCCACATGGAACTGGGCTGCAAACATTTTTGTTCTGACTCCTTAATGGACTTTAAACGTTTATGTCATTAAGCCATTGAAAGCTGAGGGTTGTAGATTGCAGGATTTAGACTATGTCGAGTACCACATCTAAAGCTGACCAGCTGGACTTGTGCTGTTCCCTAGCAGGAAGAGATCAGCATTGTCCAACCTCCATTTGTCTGTCTGTCTCTCTCTCCACTGTCTTGTACATGGATGCATGTTTTATTTACTTTTCTTTTATGGCCTTTATTCCAAGTTTAAGCTTGCCTATTCTTAGGAACTCATTTTTTTTTCTATTTCCTCCCCATCCAAAGCTGTTGACAGTCTACATTAGTAGCTACACTATCACAAAAGCAAACACAACGGGATAAATGTCTCCCTCTTGTATATAAGAGTTTAAGGGATTCCTGAAGCATCATGATTCCATAACCAATTATAGAATCTTTAAATTATTTTAAATTCAGAAGAAAATATACATATGTAGCACTATGCTAGGCTCCATGGGTCATAAAATGTGTAATATATATGATGCTTGCCTTCAAAGAATTTATATCCTGGTAAAATAAATGAAAAAAAAATACAGAGAACACTAAGAAAAATATATCATAAAAATAAATTCCTCTGGAAGTTCAAGAGAGAATATCACATGCAGTTAGAGATGTCAGAAAAGGATGAGTTGAAGCCATGTTCTTTCAGGTGGGTTTCAGGGTTTTTGACAGATGACCATGGGGTAAGATGTGAGGGATTCAGATGCCAGCGATTCTAAGGGGGCAGGAAGTCTCACTGGATAGCACCATCTAGAATAGCACATTCCAAACTAAATATAATGAGCCACAAATGAAAGCTAATTGCATTTTTTAAAAGTAGCCACATTAAGAAAAGTAAAAAAAGAAATAGATGAAATTAATGTTAATATATTTAACTCAACATGTCCAAAATATGATTATTTCAACATCTAATAAATTAAAATATATTAAGATATCTCACATTTTGAAATTCAGAATCTTAAATCGCAGAGTGTATTACACATTTAGAGTGCATCTCAATTTGGATTAGTCACATTTCAAGCGCTCACCAGCCCCCGAGGCACGGTGGTTATTACACTGGACAGTGTAAAACTAGAGACAAAACAGGCTAAGGAGCCTGGAGTCTGATCTTAAGATCCCTCATCCTGCCCAGAGTACAATCATTTGTGCCGTGGTGCTCCATGAAATCAATTGGGAAGAATTATTTCAGTAACTGTTTCTGTGGAAGACACGGGTTTGTGATGCTTCGAAGATAGTCCTTTCTCCTGTGATGCAGAAGCAGCTGATGCATTATGGGAGAAAGTCTTCAGTGGTCACCCCATCACCTTTTCTAAATGCCAGTCTCTGATATTTGATATTGACACTTTAAAGCCTGTTTGTTTTTAATGCCTCCTTAACTACATGATGCATATGGGAGCACAGTCACCAACATCATCCTGGGACAGGGGTCTTCACATTCTCAGACTCTTGTCAGCGACATCAGCAACTCTAGGCCCTGAATGTCATCTGTGTCTTCTAGAGCAAACCCAGTTGCCTCAGTGGATTTGAACAACTTTAGAACTTTTGGAAATTTGGGGTTATTTTTTAGGATAGCCACTATGTGTATTTTCTCATTTTCAGTTTTCTGCCTCCTTTTTTCCCTTTGACCCCAGTGCTGGTCCAATCACCCTTGTCTTCTTTGATTCTCTGTAATTCCTTTTGTTCGGTGCTTGCAACTCACTTGATTTCAATAACCTTCAAAATGACCTCCTGATTTAAGTCCCAGCTACCATCACCCATTCTTCCCACTGTAGCTTGAATGATAGCTCCAAAAATAAACTGGAATGATTGGTTTGTTTCAAAAGATCACTGCTGTTTCTACTGACATCTCATATTAATTGTCAGAGGACTGCTTTAGACTCTTAATAGAATTTTGTTTTATTTAGCTATGAACTGCGTATAACAACAATCATAAACATAATACTTTGAGGTTCCCTATTTATTCACCTCAAAACCACAACTTATTCCTGCCTACTGTGTTCACCCAATTTAGGTGAGTTTAACTCCTCTGGTCTCTGAAACAAAGTCCAATGTTGTCACATTCCTAGCTCTCGGTGAACTAGTCTTCAGATCACTTTTTACACACCTACGTCAGATTATATTGTTTTGGTGATTTGCTATGCTACAAATGCAAGGTTCACAGAAATTCTTAGCACTCCCCAAATGCAAAACATGCTATTTCTTATTATAAAACTAGAGGCCCAGTGCATAAAATTCATGCACAGGGGTATGTGTGTATCCCACAGCCCAGCCTCTCCAATCTAGGACATTCTTCTCACAATCCAGGACTGCTGGCTCCCAACCCTTTGCCTGCCTGCCTGGCTGATTGTCCCTAACCACTTCTGCCTACCAGCCTGATCGATGCCTAACTACCCCCCTGCTGGCCTGATTGCCCCTAACTACCCTTCCCAGCTGGCCCAGTCAACCTTAACTACCCTTCCTTGCCATCCTAGTTGCCCCTAACTATTCTCCCATACAGGCCTGGTTGCTCCCAACTGCCTGGCCATCTTGTGATGCCTATCTTGTGTCCACATGGGGGCAGCCATCTTTGACCACCTGGGGGAGGCCATCTTGTGTGTTGAAGTGATGATCAATGTACATATTACCTCTTTATTAGATAGGATAAGAAATTCAGCCTAAGACCTTGATCTCAGGGTCATTGAGTTAGAACATATGGGAATTGGATTGAAACTCTGAACTCAGATTCTGGAACTCAAGCAGTTAAGCATCAACTGCATTGTGACATCTCTGTAGTGTTGTTCACAGCTGTGGTCATCCTGGAGAGACCATTCCCTTAGCCTGCAGGTACCAAGGCTCTCCTTATCCCCCCAGACACAGACCAAATACCACCTGCCTCATCCTGCGGCCTTCTCTGGATCCTGCTAGATCATCGCTATCCTCCAGCCTTACAGGCGGATGCGGCAAATGCTTCAGCAACATGGGTTTCTTTTTTAGTGTGTGTTTTTCACATTGGTAGCTATTTGTAAGTATTTCGCCTACTGGATCTTGGTGAGTCACTCTATTTCTTTGTGTCACAATTTCAACTTCTAAAAATGGAGACTCTAATAGTACTTATCGTGCTGTCCTGAAAAAGAAATGCCAGAGGATAATGCATGTTGAGTCCTTAGAATAGGGCCTGAACACAGGAAATGATCAGTACTGGCCAGCATGTTAGCTATTATTATTCTCACCATTTTTAGCACGCGACTGAATACAAAGAACTGTGTGCATTAGATGTTCCCATACCCCAGTTCCTAGTATCACATTTTTGACCCAGTAAGTTTCCATGAGTGTCTGGTGAGCTGAACATGGTACCACCACCTTCTCCCTCTCTCTCAGACTTCCGCCCTGCGAGCTTCCCATGCCTAGCAGTGTTCTGCTTTGACTTCACGAGTCTTTAAATTCTTGTTTCAAAATATCGTTGTCTACTCAGCATGAACCTGCTAATTTCTCAGTTTATTCTTTTCCCCCACTCCCTCTGCTCCGCTTCTGTTCTAAGGGCTGAAAACAAATTAAGGAATAAGGGAGGTTAGTTTCCATTTATATGTGGCTCACTTTCTAGTGGCTGAGAAAGCTAATCACAGAGCTTCCCAGAGAAATGCAAAGTTCCCAGAAATTTACATGCACTGGAAAAACAAACAGTGTAAGATAAGAGAGAATCTTGATTAATTAAGGGAGATGGTGATTTTAATAAGGTGGAAGGCTTCTCTGATGAGAACTGTGTGATGGAAGAAATCCATCAAAGTGCCAGGTAATTGGACAGCCGGCAAAGGATCCTGCGTTTGGAGCTGCTTTGGGGTTTCCCAAGGAAAAGCTGCGGCAGAGAGAGTAAGAAAATGAAGCCCGTGAGCTTGGTGAGGCCAGTAGCTGTAGGTCCATTTTATACACTAAAGTGTGGATTTTTTTTTTTAAAGACAGAAATGGACAGAATTCAATTTACGTTGTAAAGGGATCACTTGCTTAAGTTAGAGTGAAAAGAGGAGATACTGGAAGAACAGAGAGGGGGAGGGGGTGACCAAATAAACAAGTGGAAGGGATTAGCTGGAGAACATATACAGTGGTACCTCGAGATACGAGTTTAATTGGTTCCGTGACCTTGAGGCGTGGGAAACTATGAGATGCTCGAGTCGCGGTAAACTGGTGGGTCGTGTGCAGCCGGCCGATCCGCGCGATGACTCCTATCTCAAATGTTGCTCGTATTTCAAAGCAAAAATAGCTCGCTCGACGGCTCGTATCTCAAAAATCTCTTATGTTAGGGTACTCGTATCTCGAGGTACCACTGTATGCCAATAGTGTGGTGAAGGCCAAAAGAGGGAGAGGAACGGGGAGGTGGGGGGAGGGGGAGGTGGGCAGAGGGTGGGGGAATGGAAGAAGTCTGCAGGTACTCATTTGTTAGGCCAGTTCCCAACTGCATTTGAGGGCTCAGTACAGTCCTCCTCTCTGCGGAGAAGCCTTCTGTATCCTCCCCAGCCCCCCTTCCACTGAACTGTGTGTGCTCCCCTGGCCTCTCGGTCACCTCCATCTCAGCATTTCTGGCCCTGCCTGGTGACCAGTGTGACTGATTTCCTTTTCTGGACTGAGACCTCCCTCGGGGCTTGGTCAGTGCCTACGCATTTTTGAAAATCGAGAACCTAGTGTTTTCTCTGGAACGGAGAGGCACTCAATAAATAATGATGGAAGGAAGGAAAGGAGAAATAACAAGTGAAAAAAGGACTGGAAAAAAAAAGGCAGGAAGAAAGAGAGAGGGGGAGGGCATGAGGGAGGGATGAAGGAAGAGCTGGATATGCAAATCTTTCTTGCTATTTGGAGTTTCTTAAGACTAGGAGCATTTTCTTATGCAATTCTGTATCTCCAGCCCTTACCACAGAATAATAATCTATAATAATAAGTGTAATATGCTAATTAGACCGGAGGTCATTCTGGACAAAGCTGTGGCAGCAGGGGCCCAGTCGCCTGCATGGATTTCATGCATCAGGCCTCTAGTAATAATAATAGTAGCAATAACTCTACAAATTACCAAAAAAATTATGTAACTGTTACTGTTAGTCAGTATTTGATTTAACTTTACACACTACTATTTACAGAAATTTTTCAAATTGGTTAATCCTTTACACAGACTTTTTTCAGACGACTAAAACGAGGCCCCCAGAGGCAACAGCGCATACTCCTGCTCCCTAGTTGCGCATGCCCGAACTACAATTTCCTTTCTGCGTGTTTCCAACATGCCGTCTTTGGGTCAAACTTGGAAAATGTTTGTTGAACGACTAACCGACAGACGTTACACATCAAGCGGCTTGAACATGGTAATTGCTCCACAAACCTTAGCTCCTCTCATCAGTCCATTTTCTGTGCATTCCTGAGGGAGGCCTCTCACATCCCCTGCCTAGCGTGACCTTGCAGGTTTCATACTCGTTTCTTACAGAGTAGCTTCCACATTTCTGTTTTCTTTTCCTCTCATTGGCAAACACCTCGTGTCCTGAGACTGTACCCAAACACTGGTACACCTGTCACTACTTCAACTGTAGTGCCAGCTACAGAGTTGGTACCCACAGTGCTCTAATGGACTGGTTGTTTTGTGTGTGTGTGTGTGTGTGTGTGTGTGTGTGTGTGTGTGTGTTTTCATCCAGAGGCAGCTTTGTGCAGAAGAGGAAACATTAAATTGATTGGAGAAGGTTCTAGTCCTGCTTCAATGGCCAGAGGAAAGTCACTTACATCCTCCATGCTTTGACTTCTGATCTATAGAATTGGGGTAATAATAGTCCTTGCCCCCACAATCCTCAGGGGTACAATGGTTCAAATAGGGTAAGGTAATGCAGACCATAAGTTGTAGTGCAAATACAAGGTTTTTATGGTGCCAGGGCTATTCTAGCCCTCTCTGCTGCTTGCTGCATATTATCGCATTCTCGTTTAAATGAACACTCAATACTCAACCAAATGATTTTCCCAAAATCAATAACATAAACAAAGAAAACAAGATGATCTAGTAAAAGTGGCTCAGGAAATTGACTCTCAGGATGTGCGTATAGTTCTCTTAGAAAGGTAGGCTGATGTAATATGCCACGGACTCCCTAAGTCAGAGAAGAATTTACCAGAAAGCTTGCAAGCAAATGCATTTTCTACAATTCACCGCAGCACAGCAATTCTCGGGAGATAACACCATTCATACTCCATTTCAAATTAAAAAACATATGCTCTTTCCTCTTTTTTAAAAAAAAGGCAAGGGAACATGGCCCATTTTCTTTCCTTTACAGAAACAAAAGCTTTTAAAATGATAAAAAAAATTGCCTCTGCTTGATAAAACAACTATCTGCATCTGATTTAGTTAAGTGTTATTCTTGCATCTTTCCATATTATTATTATTGATGGTTGGAGGAAAAATGCATAAATACAAAGAGAGTTCTTCGGAAAGGTCACACAATTTTGGCTTCAATTATCCCTCAAACTTTGCCTCCCCTTCAAGTTGACCCTAAAATTGAAGCTTAACCCTCAATGAAAGGATTCTAAACAAAGCTCGAAGAAATATTTCTGATGATTTATGAGTAATATCTTGCTCTGCCCCTCCTCCACTTTTCTGATGTTGGTGGAGAAGAGATATTAAGAAACTTTAGAATGAAGAAGAGCGATGGCATTTGGCATTTATATGACCCTCAATTACGGTAATCATTTTTGTTAGTTATTTCTCCTGTCTGTTGTGGAAGAGGGATTGGATAAGCTTAGCATTCGGAGTGGGTGAGCTTCCGTATGCTGTGAACTCTCAGAGGATGGTCATAAACACCAAATGGCATGCCATATGAAAGAGGCACAGGGTGGGCTTCCCAAATACGCAATAAGATAACCGAAGATGGCATCGCCTATACAAATGCCAAGGCAGCTTCAGGATTACATTTATGGAGATGGCTCCTTTGAGTTTAGGACAAAGGAAGAGGAAAGAGGGTTTGTGGATAATGCTCCCAAGTGGGCTGCGCTTGGTATTACCAGCTGAAGTGAAAACAACGTGGCATGAGAATGGGGCTGGGGGCAGTTTGACTATACAGCTGACCTTGAATAACATGGTTTGAACTGTGCTGGTCTAGGCATAAGCACCTTTTTTTTTTTTTTCAATAAATACTGTAACTGTATTTTTCTTCCTTATAATTTTAATAACATGTTGTTTTCCCTAGCTTAATTTATTGTGAGAATACAATACGAAGTACATATAACATGCAAAATATGTATTAGCTGTTTATGTTATCTGTAAGGCTTTCAATCAAAAGTGGGGTATAGGTATAAGTTTCGGGGGAATCGAATGTTATAATCATGGGAGGTTGGCACTCTGAACCCCTGTGTTGCCTGAGTCAACAGTAGATATTTATGCTTGAATTGCATGATGAAAAATGAGGACTATGACTACATAAGATGAAAAATTAGGAGATAAGAAGTTAAGGATTTCAGTCCCCTGCTCTACAGCCTACAAACTGCATGACTGGATCTTGTATCTTATAACTTTGGACCCCTTTGGGGGCTAAAATGGGTACAATGACTCTAGCCTTTCAGGGTAATCCTGGGGAAAAAAGTAGGATGGCCAGAGCAGGGCACCTGGACGCAGAGACAATAATCAGAGAGCATCCTAAGCAGAAGGAGCAGCATGGGCAAGGATAGTGGAGACAGTCTGATGTGAAGGATGCGGACGGAAGCTCAGTGTGGTGGGATCTGGCAGCCTGAAGGAGGGCAGTGAGGTTGAAGCTGGGACCAGATCACAGAAAAATGGGGACACTGGGCCAGGGGCTTTGTGACAATGCAATGAGAAAATATGGCATAGCTTCTTCCTACTCTAGTTGTTTATTGGTTTGGTTCTTCAGTTTTGGTAACATAGACATGAAATGTTAAGCGGCTTAAGTGGGGGGATTCATCCAATTAAGTAAAATGGATTGGAGAGGAAAAGGAAATAGCAGGAAGACGAGGGCGGAGACTTGAAAAAATGTGGTCCAAGCCAGTACGATGGGAGCGAGTGGTGGGGGTGGGAAGGAAAGCGAAGGAGAAATCCAAGGGATGGAGTTAGAATTCTGCAGGCAGCACCTGTCGGCATGATGGACATAGACAGGCGGTATGTGTTATCTGTTCTAATTTCCTCTGCTGGGCTGTCCTTTGCAATTTGGAGATGACCCCGCTGATGGTGATTACTGTGTTGTGTGCAGCTGTGGCTGAAGAAAGTGACTTGAGGGAGCAGGATTTATCACGTGTCAGAAGGCAGACTTATGAAGAGTACGTAAGGCAGATTCAGGCTTTCAGTGAAGAGCCTCCAACCAGCCTCCTCTTGCTCCCCGTGTCCAGTATCCCTGCGCTCATGAACGATAGGATCCTAGAGCAGCGGTTCTCAACCTGTGGGTCGCGAACAGCTAGCAGGGTCTCCTAAGACCATCAGAAAACAGGTATTTACATTAAGATTCATAACAGTAGCAAATTACAGTTATGAAGTAGCGACAAAAATAATTCTATGGTTGGGGGTCACCCCCACATAAAGAACTGTATTAAAGGGTTGCGGCATTAGGAAGAATGAGAACCAATGTCCTAGAGGGTTAGAGCTGCCAGGGATGAGCTCAGAAAAGGAGAGCAACATAGAGACTGGCAGATATTGGGCTAAAAAAATAGTGTTTATAGTGGCAGAGGTTTGGGTTCAAGCAGTGTTTCTATGTCATGCTTGCAGCATGAATGCAATAGTTCTGACCTCAGTGGAGAATAAAACATATCTTGGCTTCAGTTTCCTCCCCTGTAAAGTGGATATACCAATGCAGAAAGTACACATATTATTGTGGATTCAATAAGATCGTGCACATTAAGCATTTGGCACAAAGCTTGTTCACAGAATGGAAGCCAAGCAAATGGTAACTATTCTATAGTAAGTATGAAGAACTTTGCCTGTTTCCATACTTCACATTTCCCTCCGCTCATTTTTTTTTCTGTCATAGTAACATCGACTACTCTGACACAGGTTGGCCTCCTTAGATAGCGTCTTTCTGATTTGGGTGATAAAGAGGTACCATGCTAGAGAGTAGCATAGTTAAAACTAGGCAGACAGGTAGCCATTGCAGACTACCTTCTGACTTCAGGAAGCAAATATCCGAGACTAAATTGGACAATAGAGTGGGCATATAATAAAGAAGATCTTGTAAATTTAAACCATCCATTTTTCAAATAAAAGTTAAAACTTCAAAGGTGTATTTCTCAAAGGAGAAACTTCGTGGAGAGAGGGATAGTTGGTTAGGGCTGGCACTGGGGTGGATTCTGAAATACTCAAATCACTTGATCTCAACCTGGGGCAACTTTATCTTCCAGGGCAGTGGTGATGGTTCTTGAGGCATGAAAGGTTGGTGAATGCTGTTCCAGGGGACAAAGACCATGTGCAGAGATATTTTTATTTGTCAACATGGGGAGGGATGCTACTGACATCTAGCCAGTCAGAGATACTGCTGCTTTAATACACAGGATAGTGTTTCCAGGACAAGAATTATCTGTTCCTCAAATGTCAATACGTAGTGTGGTGATTTAGAAACCTTGGTCTAAGCTAATCATAGTAACTTCCCTATTTGCCACAGATGGCTTTAGGAATCCAATGAAATCCACACAAGCCAATCATATTCTGTTCCTATTGATTACTCAGCTTGTGGTCAGCATAGAATCTCATTTTCCCACTTAATGTGAATAAGGAAACACAATGCCCCATTTGCTGTTGGCTACAATCTTGTGAACTTGAGAAGGATGAGTCTGAGGATCAAGCATATGTTCCAAAGAACGCAGAGAAGAGAGATAGAAATAACTCGGGTTCTTTGAATCTATTCAGCCTCAAATCTACCCTAGTTTTGGATATTTTATGATGCAAAATAATGAATACCACTTTTGCATATGTCAGTTTACATCAGTTTTTCATTTTTACTTACAAACATAATTCTGGCAACTAAAACCCTGAACAAGTGATCACCTACTTTTTCAAGAGTTTTACCTTCTTGTTTGGAATGAAATGGTGTCCCGGCAATATTTCCCTTCAGTCAACACCATAGTCTACAGGTATTAATACTATAAACAATACTATATTACTGCTGACATGATTACAGATATCCCATTTTCCCTAAGTGGACCATGCCATCTTACAATTCACCTCACAGAATTCTCTCTCCTGGAGCCCTCCATGATCAAGAGCACAGAAGATAAATCTCATCAAGCTAACTTCTATAGCTCATTCTTTTGGTTGCTTTCTGGTTTGAGACACACAGAAGACAATGACACCTCCATAACGGTACCTTTCAGGGAAGAACACCAACCCAACACCGTCATGGGTGAAGAGGAATAATCAGTGTGACCATGCTTTACTTTCATTCAAATTCAGTGCAAAACAACTCACTTTTATGCAGTGTGAGAAAATGTGATTGAGAGAGCAAGGGTTATACAAACAGATGCAGGAGAGTCACCCCCTCCTAGACCACACTAGGAACACACAATAGAAACGCAAAGAGAGGTGAACAAAATCCACATTTCTAAGGATGAATCCATAGGATTGGATGACAGGCCAAATGAAAAAGAGGGTGGGGTAACAAGGACTCCAGCATTTGGATAGCAGATAAGAGGGAGAGTGATTGCGTCACTAAGAAAGATGGGCTGGAGAGAAAGGGTCTAGGAGGAACCAGTTAAAGAGATGAATGACAAATTTGTTCTTGGTCATACTGCCTTCAAAAATTGAGGATTGCAGCCTACTTTGGAAATGTTGTCATGTTTCAGGACTAATTGAGGGATGAACACAAGAGAATAGACATAAGGAGGGAAACTTAAGAAGAGAGAAAGAGCCAAAACTGGTTTGGCTCAGTTGATAGAGCGTTGGCCTGTGGACTGAAAGGTCCCAGGTTCGATTCCGGTCAAGGGCATGTACCTTGGTTGCGGTCACATCCCCAGTAGGGGGCGTGCAGGAGGTGGCTGATGTCTCTCTCTCATCGATGTTTCTAACTCTCTGTCCCTCTCCCATCCTCTCTGTAAAAAATCAATAAAATATATTTAAAAAAAAGAAGAAAAAAGCAAGTTTTCTATACTCTACCTACCAGTGGTCCAAGATATCTTGAGTTAATGTGTCTCTCGTTTTCCACCCCTAACATTTCTGTTAAGCATAAAAAATAGACCAATTTGTCATTGTGTCTGCATAATATCAGGATAAGAGTGTACGTTTCCCATCTCCTAGAAGAGAGGTCGGCAAACTCATTAATCAACAGAGCCAAACATCAACAGTACAATGATTGAAATTTCTTTTGAGAGCCAAATTTTTAAACTTCTTCTAATGCCACTTCTTCAAAATAGACTCGTCCAGACTGTGGTATTTTGTGGAAGAGCCACACTCAAGGGGCCAAAGAGCTTCATGTGGCTCTTGAGCCGCAGTTTGCTGACCTAGCAGAGAGGTCACTGAGAAGAGTGTCTTCAATATTGTCTGAAGGAAAACAAATGAACAAGCCCAGAAATTGGAGGTGGGGTGCTCCACTGTGGCAGGGGAAGTGCCGAGATGATGACTTTGGGAAAATTGCATCGGTTTTATCCAACACATAACCGGTTTAATCACTGCTTCAAGGACGGATGGATAACGCATTTTTCAGAGAGCCCGATGAAGAGATAGTGTGGACCCCTTAAACATCTTGAGCAGGGTTTTACGCGAGCAAACCTCCTTGCACATCTGCTTGAGGGTGTGAGGTATAAATTTCAAAGGGAATTAAGGTTCCAGATGGACCCAGAGGAGCACTTGAGGAGGTAGACTACAGCAGGAGAGAGGGAGGAGGCATATTTTGCAAAATCTAAATAATCTGGGCTTAACATCCCCTTCCATTACCCTCCAGCCTCATCCACTGTGATTAGTAGGTTGATGAACAGACACCCTGACAGATACATTGATCTTGCAACATTCTCATGTCCAAATTTTCCAAACCTTTGTTACAGAACTGACTCGGGTGCCAAGAATTCAAGGAAGAACTGGGGGTTTGGAGTTGGATTATGGCCTATATTTACTCTCAACCTGTGAATTCAATGGACTAGAGAAAGGCTTTGGTGTTAAATTATCCCAGTGAACTTGAGCTTTACTCGGAATTACTTGTGCAACCTTGGGCAAGTCAGTTAACCTTTCCAAATCTGGTCTTTCTCTTGCAAGGTGAGAGTAAGTGCTCCTAGCTGGTAACACACACAAAGCTGGAATGTTATAGAATACTAGGGGCCCAGTGCACAAATTCATGCACCTTGAAAGGAACTGTGGGCTGCAAGGCTGCAGTAGGCACAGGGGTGTGTCTCAGCCCATCCTTCACGTCCCCGCCCAGCCCCTTCCACAGAGACTCCTGGTCCCCCGTCTGCCGGCAGCCCTGATCCCACCTCTGCTGTCACTCCCATGCACTGACAGCGCTGGCCCCACTCATACAGTGCCATCAGTGGGTGTGTGGTGGCTGCTGCCCCGATTGCCCCTCAGGAGTAAGGAGGGGTGGAGAAGCCCTCAGGCGATCACATCTGCTGATGGTGTCCAGTGATCAGGCCCAGCACCATGCATCAGCAGCAGGTGAGAGAGGTGGCTCTAGCACTGGGCCAGTGCTTGCAGTGGATGTGAGTGGCAGCTCCAGTGCTGGCAATTGGTGCAAGCAAGGCTGGCACCAGCAGCAGGTGCAAGCCTGGGCACCATGGCACACTGGAGCAAAGAATTTCAGTAACCACCAGAGGCTCACCCCGATGACAGCGACCGGCACCCCACCTTGGTCTCATACCCACGCTCACCTGTTCCACCATACTGCCATGGCCAATGCCCACCATGGTTCGCACATGCCCTCTTGTGGTCAGTACACATCATAGTGACCGGCTGATCCTTGTTTGGTTGTTTGGTCATTTGGTCTATTTGCATATTAGCCTTTTATTATATAGGATCAGGATCAGTTGCTGTGACAGTGATTCTTTTTTTATATTTGCATTATTTTTTTTAGTGAAGGGGTTTGCTCTGTGATGACAAACAGTGTGCTCTGTCTGGAGCAGCTCTCCTCGCTCTTACTGCACATGTAGTACTTTGCAAATGTAGGACTTTGATAATGATATGTACAATACTAATATTTAAGGAGCTCTCAAACTGTTCTAAATACTATACATACATTTATTCAAAAATTAGCTTAGCTCTATGTACCGCTATTGACTCTATTTTGACTGTGAGAACAATGAAATATGGAAAAACTGAGCTTCTCATCTCGTCACACTATAGGTGGAATCCTATATAATAAAAGGCTAATATGCAAATTTTCCCTTTGCGAGTTCGACTGACTGGGAGTTTGACCTCTCACTAAGACATGTGCTGACCACCAGGGGGTGGCATGGAATGAAGGAAGGCCCTGGCAGCTGGCAGCTAGGGGAAAGAAGCCCTGCCTGGCAGCTGGAAGGCCCTGAACAGCTCTGGTCGCTGGCTAGGCCTAGGGACTCTCCCCATGCATGGATTTTGTGCACCGAGCCTCTAGTTGAGATAAGATTTCAGACTTGTAGCTTCAGGGCCACCTCTCTACTAACTTCTCAATAGTTCTTGGCTAAAAACCCAGGACATCAGAATCACATGGGGCCCTGAAACAGGTTATTTGCAGGTCTACTTCTTGGCCCCAGGGACTTTTTTACCCTATAAAAAAGTCTTACAGAAATCGTAGCTTAAGGAGAGGAGCCCCTGGTGTCACTGGCATCTTCTCCTGGTGTTGATTGCTGCCAGGCTAGAAGGGGTTGTTTCAATTCAAGGTAAAGAAAACAGCATGTAAACAAAACAAACAAAAATTCTGAGGAGGGGACCATGGAACCACAGATCAAAGATGACCCATCCAGAGGGTCTCTCAGATTCTGATGCCCAAGTTCACACCATAAGAAAGTGGTGAATAGGGACTGGACTCTGATGGCTCCTAGGCCAGCGTTCCCTGTCTTGCTCTAACTGCTCAGCATTGAAATCTGACCTTGGTGCAGCATGCAGACCCTGCTCTCACTTCTCATGTGCACGGAACTGAAACCCATTGATCAAAATACTAATACATGTTTACTTACAGATTGGAAAAACTGACTCTGCATAAGGCGGAGCGCCTCTATTGAAGCAAAGGCCTACTTAATTGCTTGGTCCAAGGTTGGGTACACAACAGTTATCTGGTCAATATTTCTTATGTTAGCTGGAACCTCCTGAAGGCAGACATGACTTTTCCATTCATCTCCTAATTGTTCCTTCCATCTCAAGTCCTTCACTGAGTCTGTGCTTTTAAGGACAGAATTTATTGTTTCCATTATTTGTGAATCAGCAAATGGATCATACTCTATTTGTAGAGCAACTTGGAATCACAATAACTATATTAAGCTCCCACTACCCTGCCATTGAAAGGACGCTCTAGCACAATCTCTGGCTCATAGCAACCTCCCATAAACATTAGCTCTGCTGCCAAGAGAGCTCATAATGGCCTCTGGGGACCAATGATGACTAGTGCGGAACCCCCATCTTCTTCAAGCAGCCCTCAAATAGTAGGGAGATTATCACATTCACAAATAATTATAACAATGATTCATGGCAAAACTCAGAGATTTGTGGATGCTAAAGAGGAGTCGTTAATTATTCAATGCTATTGAGGATAAGCTCAAACACGGGCCTCAGAGAGAGGAAATGCTGAATAGGGTTTTGATGGGTGAGTAGGAGCAAGGAAAGGTGCTCCATCTTCTTCAAGAAGCCCTTAAATAGTAGGGAGATTATCACATTAACAAATAATTATAACAATGATTCATGGCAAAACTCAGAGATCTGTGGATGCTAAAGAGGAGTCTTTAATTATTCAATGCTATTGAGGATAAGCTCAAACACGGGCCTCAGAGAGAGGAAATGCTGAATAGGGTTTTGATGGGTGAGTAGGAGCAAGGAAAGGTGCTCCAGTCAGAGCACACTGGAAAGAGAAAGCATGGGATTGCGCAGGACATTCACAGATCTGTAAGTAGGCCCTCAGTCTTTCAACATGTCGAATGGGAGAGCAGCATGGTCAGATCTGCATGTCAGGAAGATGACTTTGCCAGCAGCTCGGGGACCAGGAAGAGAAAAGTTGCAAAGGAAAGGGGAGTATTAGGAGGCTATTGAAATAAAAGAGACATGATTCAGCAATCCCACTTCTGTGGACAGAGAAAAAGGAAATGGAAATAGGATATCCGCTAAGTTTACTCCCAGGGTCATTGCACCAGTATCATTATTTGTGATAGCCAAGATCTAAAAACAACCAAAGCGTGTTGCCAACAGATGACTAGATAAAGAAAACGTGGAACATTTTTCACACATTATTACTTACATGTAAAGAATATGTGGAATCTTATTCAGCCACGAGAAAGAAAGAAATCCTGCTATTTGCAACAACATGAACAGACCTAGAGGGTATTATGCTAAGTGAAATAAGCCAAACAGAGAAAGACAATAACTTCATGATATCACTTATAATTGGACTCTTTTTTAAAAAAAAATCAAATCCATGGAAACAGTAGAAAATAGTAGAAAGTGGTTGCCAGGAGCTGGGGTGGGTTGGAGGAAGTAGAAGGGTGTAAGGGAGAGGTTAACAGAGAGCAAAAAATTTTAATTACAAGATGGATAAGGTCTGGGAGTCTAATGTATAACACTGTGACTGCAGCTGATAACACTGTATTGTGTGATTTAGATTTGCTAAGAGAGCAGAACTAAAATGTTCTCACTAAAACCCTGGTAAATATGTGAGGTGATGGATGTGTTAATTAACCAATTAGACGGAGGAAAATCCTTTTGCAATGTATACGTATAGCCAATTATTACAGTGTACAATTTTATTTTGTCAATTATAATCCAATAAGGCTGAAAGAAAGGACTGTCTTTAGAACAGACTTGGGCATAGATAGGATTTAGATCTCACAGCCTATTTTGTGCTCATTTGAGTTGGGGGATACCGTTTTGAACATTTAATTACTGAAATCGAAAGATCAATGGGGAGAATAAAAATTTAGAAAAAAGAAGTAACACGGATAAGAGATCATAGAGGTCTGTATAAACTGGTAGGTGAGGAGAGAGACAGACAGAGGTTTGAGCATCAAACTTGATGGGACTTGGTGAGAGGTTGGATGTGGACGCTGAGGGGGCATGCATGAATGGGACCTACCACCACAGGCACTCAAGCACCCCTCCCCACACCTGTGAAAGCAGGTTGCTCTCCGTCCAGAGCCAGCTCTGAATGGGGATCCTGGCAGCGCCTTCCTCCTGCCCCCCTCAACCCTGTCGTGTTTACCACCTGAGCTATTTGTCTCTGCGGAGTGAACATGGCCATCTGTTACTGTAACCCCGCTCTGCAAAAGGGATGCTTTCATTTCCCCCCAATGCCACTTTGTACTGATCGGGTGACACCTTGAGGAAGAAAAAAGGCAGAGAGCCACAACAAACGGCATCGGTGATGAAAAGGGAGAGGCCAGGCTCTCATTCCTCACACGTTTTCGCGACGGGCCCGCATAAAAGGCCCCGCAAGATGTGTGGCGGTGGCAGCGCCACTCTCATCCGGCTACTGCACGCTGGGTCCCACCCTCCCGGAGCCCGTTTCTTCTGCTGAAGGATGTGTTTCTTCTTTTCCTTTTTTAGAATGTTTTTTTTTCCTTAAATCTCTCACCTGGCAAGAAATGTTAAGATTATATAAAAGCATGCTGCGAGGCCTGTGAGTTTCCAGACGCTCTCTGTAACACACGGTGCCTAAGCCCACATTACTTAAACGGTTAAGGAAACCTCTCTGTCACACCGCTTCAACCTATTTCCCCTGGAAAACTTCTTCCCTTACTGGGGTTGCAAAGTCTGCACCAAATGCAATTACCTGTAATTCTCAGGGCAAGCTACCTGCTTCCCCATACCCGTTCTCTTAGCCCAAAATATCCTTTGCCCATGCCCCCTCCTCACTCTGGGCACCAGCCTCAAGGACCTCCTTCCCATCCCACGAAGGTGCCATGCTCCCTCCCTTTTCAAGGCCTTTTCTCTGCCTCACTCCCTACCTCCTTTAACCCAGGGCATATCAGCTATCTGCACCCCACTCAGTTCTTGAAGGAGGTCAGCCCTCCCTGAAGACCCTTCCAACCCTCCCTGGATGAAATCAAGTCACACTGTAACTTCCTTATTGTGTCATAGTCATAGTCATCTGTCATGATCCGTACATGTGATGACTAGATTAAAGTCTATCTCCTCTCCAGACTATTAGCTCCATGATGTTCACCACTCTTTTCTCCACGAACTAGCATAGTGCCGGATGCATTGTAGGATCTCAGTAATTGCATACTGAATAAATGAAGCACTAGGTTAGGGATAGGGAACTCTTTTTAGAAAGAAGTCCTGCTATTTGCAACAACATGATCAGACCTAGAGGGTACTATGCTAAGTGAAATAAGCCAAACAGCCGAGACGAGTTTGGCTCAGTAGATAGAGTGTCGGTCTGTGGACTAAAAGGTCCCAGGTTCGATTCTGGTCAAGGGCATGTACCTTGGTTGTGGGCACATCCCCAATGGGGGGGCGTGGAGGAGGCAGCTGATCGATGTCTCTCTCTCATTGATGTTTCTAACTCTCTGTCCCTCTCCCTTCCTCTCTATATCTATATTTTATATCCATAAAATATATTTAAAAAATTAAAAAAAAGAAATAAGCCAAACAGAGAAAGACAAAAATTTGGATATTTATTCATTTCTGGGATTTACAAAATTATCAACTGAAAAATTAGCTTGCTATATCTGGTCTAACATTTAATGAACTCAGCCCTAATGCCTTGACAGGGCCAGACCAAGTGATTTCTTGGTCCTGATACGGCCTGTAGGCCGGACATTGCTCATCTCTGCACTAAAGGGATGGATGGATTCATCAATGAATGTGAAAATGGCATTCACTCCTCCAGGACTATCTCTAATGCCACCTCTTATATAAAGCCTTGTCTTAGGCTTCCTCTCACGCCAATCTCTCAGTCATGTGAGTATGTAAAACGCACTTCCTATATTTCCCTTGTGCAATATTTGGAGAATGACTTCTATGGCAACAAGGGTGCCATTTTTTGACCCCCTGCTTCATGGAAGAATCCAAAGGAAAAGCTTCTCTAAAAAAACTGGGCTTCCCTTTCATATTCCGGGGTTAGACAGAGATACGGCTTCTGAAAGCTTTTCTGGCCTCATCCATTCACTAGAGCCCTCTAAAGCATGGCTGAGGGATGCTCGGACTCTGTGCCTATTTAAATGCTTCCATTTACAGGTAAGGAATCTGCTGACTCTAGAAAGGAAATAAGTCATCAGCAACTTAATGGCAGACTTTTGTCCAGAACCCAGGGCTCCCGATGTTCCGCCTAATCCCTCCTCCAGTATGCTATGTTTGTTGTCATAGCAAAACAAATAGATATGGCTGAGGAAAAAGAGACAGCTTATGTATTTCCCTCCATTGGAACTCATCCCTAAGATGGGACCGACAGAGACATTATTTATCCTCGATGGAGGATTCCAAGTTTAATAAAGCAAACCTTCTTGCCAAAAACTGGCAGGGTGATTCTCTACAAAGTTGTGAAGAATCACTAAATTAGCCACATCCATCACAGATTGACATGTTCCTGGGATGACACGACATTAAGAACAAGAGGCCCCGAGTGTAGGTGTCATTAATAACCAAAAATGATTTTACAAAGCAGTATATTAATTGAAAGCTTTTCAACATTTTAGAGCTTGAAATTGCTTTGGAATCAGTACATATTTTACTTGAATATATATGTGTGGAAGCGGTGGTAATCGAGGCTGCCTTAGATTCTATCTATTTTAACGAGACAGCATGGTTGGTTCAGAGAAGTCTCTGCTCTACCACAGACTTCCTATGTTACCTAAGGCAAGTCACCTCTCCTCTCTGTTTCACCATGTGCAAAATGAAACTCTTGGGTGAGCTTAATAGGTCATTTCTCCATAAATAGTCTCCCCAGTTTTTTGTCATTCATTTGAGCACACAGTTCAGAAAAACTGCACATGTGAAAGGCATTGGACTAGATGTTTTAGACACAGAGCAGAGTTCCCGACTTCTAGGGATTCAGAGCATAAAGGTCAAGGCTGCTATATATACAGACAACTGAAATGCAATAGAAAACTCAAGTAGGTTGTGTTGGAAAAGTGAGATAACATATAACAACAGATAGAGAGGAATTATTTAAATGGATCAAAGAAAATAATATGCAACCTTTAAAAAATATATATTTGCTGATTTCAGAGATGAAGGGGAGGGAGAAAGAGATAGAAACAGCAATGATGACCAAGTATTACTGCCTCCTGCATGCCCCCTTCTAGGGATCAAGCCCACCACCCAGACATGTGCCCTGATCAGGAATCAAACTGTGACCTCCCGGTTCATAGATCAACACTCAACCACTGAGTCATGCCAACCCAGCCAACATGCAACTTTTTGTTAATCACTTTTACAGATCTAGAACATTATTTCCTAAGTAAATGTGCATGATCAAGACGGAGGCTAGCATATGCTGAAAGTCTGAGATGCAGAGACATCACGGATGGGATGTGGAAATCACCAGCTGATCCAGAGGCACTGCAAGCCCAGAGTGCCCAATGGGAAGGTTACTCATCTGTAGGAAACACGGTTTCCACGCCATTTCGGTAGTTCTTAAGTACATAAAAGGAAGGGGTGTTTTAAAATGTCTTTTATAAATTTGTAATAAACATTATACTTTTCCCAAAATGTGAGAAATATAGCATATAATTTTTACCTACACCTATAAATGGAAAACTAGTATGAGGATAATAGTATTAAAATCAGGACCATGACTTCCAGTAATGGCCACATGATGAGAAGAGGTCATTTCTTACACAGACAATTATGACAAAACTAGACAAAGTTAATTTAAAAACTATTGGAAAACATTGCAAAATAAAACAGAGCCGGGCAAACCACAGAAGAGCATATACTTCCAAGATGGCCACTGCACCGAAAAAGAGCTAAGATATTGGTGCTGTCCAACAGTAATGGAGTTTCGGCCCCAGAAAAGTGGAAGCCGTCTTGGTTTAAGGTGCTAGTGGACAGGAATGAGAGTTTCAAGAACCAGAAACTGAAGGGAGAAACTTGAATTCATGGGAGTCACCGAGAAGGGGAGCCTCCCAAAACACTCAGTATAAAGTCTGCCCCAAACTTCGGCTGACCACTAAAGTAAGCAAGTAGCTGAGACCGGTTTGGCTCAGTGGATAGAGCGTTGGCTTGCAGACTGAGAGGTCCCGGGTTCGATTCCGGTCGGGGGCATGTACCTTGCTTGTAAGCACATCTCCACTGTGGGGCGTGCAGGAGGCGGCTGATCGATGTCTCTCTCTCATCGATGTTTCTGACTTTCTATCTCTCTCCCTTCCTCTCTGTAAAAAATCAATAAAATATATTAAAAAAAATAAGCAGGTATGAGGAATACCCAGATGATATGCCTAAAAATAAAACAAAACTAAACCACAGCAGCTCGAAGCCAAAAATCCGAGCAAAGGTATCAGCTGCTGCAAGCCACAGGGAGACACAACTCGGAGTGAGTACAACTGAGCTAACTGCCTTTCAGGATGGACAATCCTCATAAAAACAACAGATCCTAGAGTCCCCATGACATGTCATCTGCAACGTTCAGTTTTACCAAAAGTTTCCAAATGTGCAACACTGAAAACGAAAGCCCTTTCATTTTAAAGTCTATTAAAATCGACAAGAATTTAGCTTTACTGATAAAGTGGGGAAAAAGAGAGACAATGGCTTATTTATCAGTATCAGGAATGAAAGCAGGGTATCATGTAGACTCTACACAAACATTAAAAAACAACAAGTGAATAACAAAACCAACTTCAAGGCAATAAACTTGATGACTGAAATGAAATGGACAAAAGTCTTGAAAGGCAAATCACATACAAAAAGAAGAATTCCTTCCAGGTTATAATATAGTAGCTTGTGTGAGCCCAATCTGCCACTGAGAATAAATAGAAAAAAAATTTTTTTTTCAAAAGACATAAGAGAACTGCTAGGGAAAATGAAACAAGGTTCCCAGAGTCTATAGTGAAGACAATCAGAGAGGTCAGCTCACACTTATACTTTATTCCTCAGGGCACCTGCCAATCATTGGAATATGGAGGCAATGACCATGGCTAGGTGGTAAAGAATCCAGCACAACTTTTGGTGAACTAATGAATATGAGGATTTAAAAAAAATGTTTTTATGACTATCTTGACAGAACTGAGAGCAAATGTTGGTTTTTGCTGGTGACACCTGATGAATTCTTGAACTGTAGAGATCAGGAGAATAGCAAGCGATGCAGAAGACTTTTATGTGTTATACAGAGTTTCCCAAGTCTGTCAGAGCTGACCAGATAAAAACTGGAGATCAGGAACCAGAAAAGGTGAGGGGCCTTAATAAACATAACAAAAATAATAGGACTCAATATTGATCAATAGATTCATTTCAATCCCAATTAAATTTCCAGGAGTTGTTTTTAAAATAAAAATTGACAAGCTGATTCTAAAATGTATGTGGAAATGCAAAGGGCCTAGGACAGTGAAAACAATTTTTGAAAACCAAGAGCAAAGTTACAAACTTTGGCATTACCTGCAAAATATACAGCTTCACATAATCCTGGGCTTTTAGCAAAAGCACATGTTTACAGGTCAAGGAACAGAAGAAAGGGTTAAGAATTCCACACTTAGATGTGTGCAATTGATTTTGTGGAAAGGTTTTAAAGAAATTCAATGGAGACAGAGTATTTTCAATAAGTGATGCTTGAAAAACTGTATATCTCTGTAGAAAAAAACCACATAAACCTGGACCAATAATTCATAACAGTCACAAAATTATGCTATGCTATCAAAATGGATCATATGCATGTAAACATAAAAACTAAAAATATAAAAGTTTTAGAAGAAACATAAAAAATATTATTTAGGATGACAGGGTAAGCATTTACCATAATGAGAAAAATGGATTAGTCTGACTTCACCAGAATTAAAATTGTTTTCTTTTCAGAAAAAAAAGGGGTTGTAAAATAGCAAACATATATATACACACCTGCACATGTACATTCATACACAAATACACACTCTCTCACACACACACACACACACATACATCATATTAAAAGTTTACTAAAACAATTAAAAGGCTGGTTTTTGTAAAGTTTATAAGTTATTTTAAAGTTTACCTCCAAGAGTAAATAATCTGAAATAGACACAAAGTATTGAGCATGAACAAAGAGAAATACTTATATAGTTTTGAGTTTAAAGGTTTGGTGTCAAGTCACCCTGATTTTTCATTTCAGTTTGATTAGATAGTACGTAATATAGGTCCCTGTTTCCTTAGCAGAAACATGCACATAATAGGTGTGCCTATTTTACAGAGTTGTTTGTAAAAGCAAATCAGATGTATTTTGTGAACATATCAAAGCACAGTATGCCATGATCAGGAAGTGGTAGCAAATCAAATATATTTTGTGAACATAGTAAAGCACATGGCCATGATCAGGAAGTTGTAGCTATTAAAGCAATACAGTATTAATAATAATAATAGCATGAATAATATTACTATGAATCAGAATAATTTAAAAAAAGAGTAGTGTTGGAAGAACTGGCTGATGGATTATTTTTAAACATTCATAAACTGACCGAAGTATAAGGGCAAGGCAAAAATTGTTTTATAGTTGTTTGGATGGAAGATATGATAATTAATAAATAATAACACAAGAATAAACGATTTCACGGACTCACAACTGTAAACTGACTTTCTCTCCATCCTATATATGAATCAATATATAATGCTGGTAGCATTTCAAATCAATGGGGATTGAATGAATTGAATCATAAATCATTTTCAGATTCAAAGGCAGACAGCTAAAAGGAGATAAAATTTTTGTGAGGCATGCATGACAGACAAAGGGTGATATATATAACCGATGAGAAAAAAAGCACCACGATGCAAAGTGAATCAGAAGACCCAACTAAGAAAATCACAAAAGGAAAAAAGTTTTATATATATGAGTTCAATATACAGAGGAAAATATAACTCACAGAGGGATTATGTTAAATCAGCAAGGTATACATCTTTGTTTATCCAACTGTTATTAAGTAGTATATGTTTATATACCTTGGTGAGGGAATGGGCATATACTTTGCTTTTGGGGGCACAAATTAATAGAATCTTTTGGGGAGGAAATTTAGAAATTTGTAGCTAAAGGCTTAGACGTGTACATCCTCAGTGATCCAGAAATTCTTCCAGTCAAAATTTGTCAAACAGAAGTAATCGCAATCACACTCAAAGATTTAGCTATAAAGAGAGTAATTTCTTGTTTGTCATGTGGAACATTTGGACAAAACTGTAGTTCAAACAATAGGAAATTGTTTCATTTATCTAAGGATATCTTTTTCAACATTGGCATTAATATTACAAAATAATTTTAGAGGCAGGAGATAATTCTTACAAGATACTCTTCCATTTCAAAAAGCCGATTACAAACCAATATGAACAGCATGATTATATTTTTACAAACTAAATACTTATATACTCTTGGAGAAAATAAACGAAAGAGTCTACCACAATGTTAACAATTTTTGCAAGCGAGTGCACAAACTTATGAGTAATTTTAATTTTTTAGTCTGCTTATCTACTTTTTGAAAAGGCCTTACAAGGTGCATATGTTACTTTACAATAAAAAGAAAGTTATAATATTTGAATGCAATCCATGTAAAGGGAGCAGTATTCATAAGATGCTTAAGTAGTTAAAAAAGGGAGGGGGGAATAGAAATTAATAAATGTTCTTTGCAAGGATATAGATTGTCTTTGAGTTTGGACAGTTAGAAAAAAAAGAGACAACAGGCACACACAACATATGGAGACTCTTCTAGCAGGTAAGGAAACAGGGAAACAGTATGTACAAAAAACAGGTGGTCATTTTGCAGACAATAAACACAATGAAATGCCCAGGGTGGCTACCTCTCTACCTTTTAGCTGGTCTGGGTGAAAGGCAAAATTAGAGGCAAATCAGAAGTCAGGTCATAGTAGGTCAGTCCATCAGACCACGTTCAGACTTACCCCTCTAACAGATGGAAACCACAGAGTTAGCAGAGCGTGATCAGACTCGGGTTTCAGAAAAGTCCCTCTGGAAGCACTGTAGGGGATCAGTGACATTTCTGGGGAGCAATGCAGATCAAATACACAACGTGCCCTTGCAATGGTCCATGCAAATCAAGAGGGCTTGAAGTACTGCAGTGACTAATGTTGGCCTGAGAAAGAGAGTCTGAGAGAAATTTAGGGCCATGGTCAGCAAACTGCGGCTCGTGAGCCACATGTGGCTCTTTGGTCCCTTGAGTGTGGCTCTTCTACAAAATTCCACAGCCTGGGCAAGTCTATTTTGAAGAAGTGGCGTTAGAAGAAGTTTAAGTTTTAAAAAATTTGGCTCTCAGAAATTTCAATCATTGTGCTGTTGATATTTGTCTCTGTTGACTAATGAGTTTGCCGACCACTGATTTAGGGTATAGAATTAACAAGACTTGGTGACTCTCAACAAATGGAAAGGGAAGGATGAGAAAAACATCAAAGAACTCCTAATATGTTATATACTAGAGGCCTGGTACATGAAATTTGTGCATGAGGAGGTGGGGAGAGGAGGGCGGTGTGCCCTTCAACCCAGCCTGAATGCTCTCCAATATGGGACCCCTTTAGGGATGTCTGACTGCTCGTTTAGGTCCAATCCCAGTACCAATAGACGGGCATCCCTCTCACAATCCAGGACTGCTGACTCCCAACTGCTCGCCTGCCTGCCTTCCTGATTGTCCCTAACCACTTCTGCCCGCCAGCCTCATCACCCCCTAACCACTCCCCTGACAGCCTGATTAATGCCTAACTGCTCCCCTGCAAGTCTGGTCACCCCTAACTGCCCTCCCCTACAGGCATGGTCTTCCCCAACTGCCCTTCCCTGCAGGCCTGTCCCCCCAACTCCTATCCTCTGTAGGCCTGGGTCTCCTCCATCTGCTCTTCCCTGCAGGCCCAGTCTCCCCAACTCCCCTCCTTTGCCAGCATGGTCACCCCTAACTGCCCTCCCCTGCAGGCTTGATCACCCCCATATGTCCTCCCTTATAGGCCTGGTCCCTCCCAACTGTCCTCCTCTGCTGGTCATCTTGTGGCAGCCATCTTGTGTCCACATGGGGGCAGTCATCTTGTGTGTTGGAGTAATGGTCAATTTGCATATTACTATTTTATTAGATAGACTAATTTAAAACACAAACTTAACTAAGCCAAGCCAAAACAAGTAACAAAAGACTTAAGGTAAGTAAGAGAGTGAAGAATGAGAAGAACTAAAAAACACAAAATTCACAAAGATAAGAGAAACGAGGCCAAGCTTTGTTTGGTACCAAGTAATACCTTTTGGCCAAGAGAAAATATTAGTGAACCTATGTTTCAGGCCATTAAGAAAGGGCAGTATTTCCTTTTCTGGGCTTCATAGGGAATCACTTTTTTTTTCTTTCTCAAAAACTAAAAATAGTACCTTTTCATGTCAGAGAATGCAACTTTATTTTTCCATCCTTTGTTCCATTTACATTTAAAGTTCTTTTCATGATTGTTGCTGCTTGCTACGAGCACGACTATAACCTTACATATGTAAGCTTTTGTTGTGATCATGACTTTTTGGTGCTGGTGTGGAAGAAATAAGTGTGGGCAGGAGGCACTTGGGGTGGAGTGGAAGGTACAATTTTGCTAGGCATGTGAGCTTCGGTGCCTATGGCACCTACTCTTATCACAGCCTTTTTTTCTTTTAATATATTTTATTGATTTTTTTACAGAGAAGAACAGAGAGAGATAGAAAATTAGAAACATCGATGAGAGAGAGACATCGATCAGCCGCCTCCTGCACGCCCCCTACTGGGGATGTGCCCATAATCAAGATACATGCCCTTGACCGGAATTGAACCTGGGACCCTTCACTCTGCAGGCCAATGCTCTATCCACTGAGCCAAACCGGTTTCGGCTTATCATGTAGCTGCTTTCATCACTTTCCCCTCCCCTGTGAGGGCTTCTACGTAAAATGGGGCAGGGGTGTTGTTGGATAGAAGGAGAGAGAGCAGACAGAGAGGATATGCCAGAACTAGAGAGGGAATTGAGTAGATAGGTGTGTGAATTCATTCACTTGACACCTTGGCCCGGAGACAAATAGGGGCCACGTCGTGACGTAGTGGAACGCCACACTTTCCCGTCTCCCACACCAGTGCCCAACAGGCTTTGGCCATCAGCCGGAGCTCACAAGTCAGCCGCCATCTGCATGTGGCCCCGATTTTGGTCTTGATCATTTGTCTCCTGACTCTGCGACCCATACATGTTGCTTCACCACTAAGCCCTCTGTTTGCACAGACAGAACTTGTGTGTGTTGAAGGCAGATGAAGGAAGTAGGGGGGTTGGGGGTGGGGGCATCGATGCGGATTTCTCCATAAAGCGAATGAAAGAGGGAGGCAGCCTGTGCTCTCTCCAGTCTGATGGTTGCCCAGCCTGCAACTTTGTCAAGGATGTGCATCAGATAATGACAGAGGGAAGGACCTGGGGGTGGGAGTGAGTGTTTCTTAATTTGGGGGTGTGGGTGGGGGGAGGAATGCCTGGTGATTAAGAACAGGGACCATGGAATCATCTTAAATTCTGGTGCTTAAAGCTCTTGTCCCATGAGTTGTTCTCTCTTATTTCTTTTTCTTTTTTTGGTCAATCAAAAAGGGGGCATAAATGGTGATGGGCCAAAAAAAAAAAAAAGAAAAGGAAAAGTTCTTGTCTCACTAGTTATTCATCATCAGTCAAATTACATGACTTCTTTCTTCCTCTAAAAAGCAGAGATAACAACTACAGTGGTACCTCGAGATACGAGTTTAATTCGTTCTGTAACCTTGAGGCGTGGGAAACTATGAGACGCTCAAGTCGGGGTAAACTGGTGGGTCATGTGCAGCCAGCCGATCCAAGAGATTACTCGTATCTCAACTGTTGTTCATGTTTCAAAGCAAAAATCGCTCGCTCGACGGCTTGTATCTCAAAATTCTCGTATGTTAGGGCACTCGTATCTCGAGGTACCACTGCATTCCATTTGTTGAGTGTGTACTATATTTCAGGCACCATGATATAAACGTAATTGGTCTTCAAACCATCTCCGTGAAAGAGATCCTAATCTCCATTTATACGTAAGGAAATTGAGACACAGAGGGGCCAAGCAATTTGCCTAAAGCCACACAGTAAGTAAGCAGGCTGATTCCTACCTCCGTACACCACGTTGCATGCTTCTCCGTACAAATGATACGGGGCAGCCATGGAAGGCGGCGGTATAAATATGAAAAAGTGCTATGGGAATTATTTAGGTTAAGAGGCAGTAGAAGTGAGTTGCTGGCACAAGAAAAGCATCATTATTATAATGATAACTACCATTTCCTGAGTATATATAATAGAGTAGGCAGTAAGTTGGGTGCTTTATATATTTCATTTCATTAAATCTTCACATATCCTTTGCCAGGTAGTTATTACTTTTCTTATTTTATGGGCCAAGTAAGTGAGAGATTAAATAACTTATTAATGTCTCACTAGTTAAGAAATGGCAGAGGCAGGATTCAGGCCTGCCTGCCTGAGGCCCGGGCACTTCCTCGCTGCCACAGTTCCATCCCGGCGGGACGTGAAAGGCGAGCTGGGACTGAATCTCGGCCCATGATAACTCAGGGGGGAGCTGGTGCCTAATCAAGCTGAAGCGCAGACTAGATCAGATGCAACATGCCAACTAGGAATCTCGGGCTTTCCCTTGCAGACAGTGGTGAGCCAATCCGATATAAAGAGGCCTGGCTGGTGTGCTCAGCGGTTAGAGCACCAGCCCATGCATCACAGGGTCTCAGGTTTGATTCCTGTTCAAGGGCAGGTATCTGGGTTGCATGTTCGCTCCAGGCCCCCAGTTGGGGGTGTGAGGGAGGCAACCAGTTGATGTGTCTCTCTCACCTTTCTCCCTCTCTCCATCCCTCTCTCTTCCTCTCCTCCGCCCTCCCATATCCCCCGCTCCCCTTCCTCTCTCTCTGAAAAGCAATGGGGAAAAATGACCTCTGATGAAGATTAACCAAACATTTTTTAAAGCCATAAAAAAGAGTATGAGTAGAAATTGTCCCACAAATACATGTAGAGAACCCCTGTCTCTGTTGTTGCTGTTGCTGGCACTCTAACCCCACCCCCAACAACTGCCCAATGCATTCCTTCAACCCTCTGAAAAGGTGCTCTCTGAATACGCCGCCTAAGGTGCTTACATCTTCCCTGGAATTTTTCTGGGATTTACTGACGGCACTTCTCAGCAAACATCAAGTGGTATGTGTGTTTTACTGCCTGTTCCTTGCCTTTTCCTAGCAAACCGGCATTGTGTCTGGGTGTCTGAGTGTTCAGTCCCTATCGTCACGCTTGCAGGAAGCTGGAATGCTTAAAATGCTGTGCTGCTGGGGGTGTAATGACATGCGTCCTTTTAAAAAGGCTGCCGCGTCTCCCAAGGAGCCAGCTAGGAGACAGAGAAAATTGCTTCTTGGTCAAGAGTCCGGAGACCTGATCCTATCCCAAGGTGACCAACGGCGACCAAACTGGGAGACATTTCTCCCTACCAGAAGCCCCAATTTCCTCCTCTGTCCCAAGGAGCCAGCGCTTCCTCTGAGAACTCTCTAAAACCACCAACAGTAAAAAATATACTACATATAAAAAAGGGAGGGGAAAAAGGCCTGGTGCTGGCCACACAGCCAAGCCTTAGCAATGGCCAGAAGGCAGAAGCCCGGTGCAGGCTGGGAATTAGAATATCCTATGTTGAAACCTGGACTCCAGGTGAGGTCAGCTACTTGTTCCAGGTGGAACTGTGTCCCCACAACATTCAAATGCTGAGCTTCTAACCCCCAGGACCTCGGAACGAGGCTGTATTTGATGATAGAACCTTTAAAGAGGCCACAAAGATAAAATGCATTTATATGCACAGGGCTTATTCCAACAGCACCCAGTGTCCTTATCTAATGAAGAGATTAGACACACAGACACACACAGAGGGAAGAAGACATGAAGGCATAAGGAGAAGACCACCATTCGCAAGCCCAAGAGGGAGCCCCAGAAGAAACCATCCGTGCCCACACCTGTGACTTCCGGCCTCCAGAAATGAGAAAACCTATCTCTGCTTAGAACCTCCTTCTGTGGTTGTATAAAAGGGACGGTCATACGTAACCTCAGGGAAGCCTGCGAGGCTTAGGCATGATTTGTTAAAGCAGGGGCAGGTGATTTGTCCATGATTCTGGAAGCTGTCACAATGGCAGTAATAGTAGCAGCAGGGTTAGGGACAGGAAAGCTATCATGGCTTCCAGCCCACAGGGCTCCTGAGGGGATCGATGAGATGATAGTCTGGATGTGAAATATAGACTTCAGTGGAACCAAGATGCCTGATGGTGAACCCTGGCTCCATCATGGACTCTGTGTGTGACCTTGATCACTCTCAACCTCCCAGGCCTTGCTCTCCAACTCATTAGACATAGCTCCCAGCTTGCCTCCTTGAGTTGTCCGAAGAACAGACATGGTGAACATCATGGGATACTTATTAACATGTGTCAGGCACTGTCCTAGGCCCTGGACCTCATTCATGAACTCATTAAAATGCAGAGTGTCTGGGGATTTGCTGATACTGTTTTCCCCGTTTTCATAAAGTAATGTGTCTATTGCATGGAGTGAGAATCACTTGCTCTCAGTCGCAGAGTTAATAAAAGGTGGGGCCAGGATTCAAACTTGGACAGAAAACAGACATGAAAATGTAGGCTGTTAACTCATTACAAATCACCTGTCTGCTTTATTGTCCTTCCCCATCCTTTGCTAGTTTCCTCTACCATCCTGGGGAGCAATGGTCTCATTTCTACCAGAACTAGACTCTTTTTTTGGAAGGTGGAAGAGAGATTTATTAATGAATGTCATCCCAATAAATTTAATACAAATTTAAGAAGGACTAGGACAGTGGTCGGCAAACTGAGGCTTGCGAGCCACATGTGATTCTTGAGCTGTGGTTTGCTGCTCTGTTGACGAATGAGTTTGCCGACCATTGGACTAGAATGCCAATCAGAGAGTGTATAGAGACCTTTGAGAAAATATTTTAGTGGCATAAGCCCCTATGAGGGATCTCCTATTCCCAGGTCCCCAAAAGGTAGACATCACTCCCTGACTCCCAGGCACAGGATGGTGGCCCCTTGTGGGGAAGTGGGACCGTGGGACCAGGTCATCCCATGATGACACAAACTACATGTGCCATGTGTGTGTTAAGAGCACTTAGTTTCTAGTGTGATGGGCTTCTGAACTCAGTTTCCCTTTGATATGGGGAGCAACAATGATCCTGAGGTGTCTCCCCTTCTCCTGCATTGAAGAAGGACCCTCTTATTCACAACAGACACGCAGCTTAAGTGAGAAATAATCTCTTGATGAATGAAGTCATGACATTTTAGAACTGTTTGTTACTACAACATAACTTAGGCCACCCTGACTGATCCATCCACCCTCTGAGTTAATTTTAATCGACTGCTTTTTCCTCTTGGGAATCTTCCCTGTTTGATGATACTCTAAATCCCCGACGCCTTATTTCTCCTCCTCTGTGACTCTCTCTCTCTCTACCTTCAATTCGATCTTTCAGTCCTACACAACTCCTTTCTGCAGTCCTCCTTAGCTGAAGATGTCTCCCAGAGAGAACATAAGTAGAATTGAATTTAGGGGCAGAATCACTCCGTCTGCCCTTCTTCTGTTCAAATGAGGTGGAACCGATCCTAGGTCCTGCTTGTGACATGCAGCGGCTTCTGCGAGCACAGTGAAGACTCGGGAGCAGGCTGGGTCACTCAGGCCACTCCGTGCACATCAGACCTCATCTTCCCGGTGATGAGGCTGTGTCCATCCATGACTGCACCGAGTATGTTCATTTAACAAGGACAAGAGTGGCCGCTATGTCCCTAACGGGCCTTGAAAATTCACTCCACCAGCGTGAAATGGGTCAATAAAAAAACAAGAAATGCAATTGAGGTCAGAGACTTTCTCTGGAGAGACAGTAAACAGCATCGAGGCGTCCTGGGGGCCCCTGCTCCTTGGGCGCTGCTGACTGAGGAAGAGCCAGAGGACATGTCCCTGCTGCATGCTGCCCCAGGGACCACGGGGGACGCAGGGGGCGGAGAGGGAGTCTTGTAAGACAGGCTGCGCCCATCACAGGCAGGATGCTTCTTCACTTCCTAATTCTGTATTTGTAGCTAAAATCCCGGGGCTATGCTCACTGATGATGACTGGGGATTTGGCTCGGGCATACGTATTATAAGGGCTGTGGTTAGGTCTTGTTTAAGATTACATTTTGGTATGTCGCCCAGTCCATGGCATATAGTAAATAGCTTATGATTTCTTATGAACAAGCCAATGGATATATGGCTGTCTTAATCCATGTAAGCTACTGTAACACAAATACCAAACATCGGGTGGCTTATAAAGCCACACATTAATTTCTCACAGTTCTAGGGACAGAAACATCCAGCAGGTTCTCTGTCTGCAACTTCACATGGCGAAGAGAAGGGGCAGGGGAGCTTAGTTGGGCCTATGGCATCGGTGCACTAACCCTACTCAAGCCCCCGATCACCTCCCAAATTCTACTTCCTAAAGCCATCACATGGGGCACACAAATGGCTAAGCTGCATAAATTGTTGTGTTCTCTCTCTCTCTCTCTCTCTCTCTCTCTCTCTCTCTCTCCCTCCCTCCCTCCCTCCCTCCCTTTCTCAAATCTCTTGCATTGACCACAGTGCCCTGCCCATAGAACCCTTCTCTGTGTTGTCTATGTGACCATCTGCTAGGTGACAGGGCTGAAGACATCAATGAGGCAAGGCTCTCCCCAGAGAATAGAGACAGAGGAAGAGATGGCCTCTTGGAGTGGTGACCCCTGATCTGAGGGTTGGACAGGGGAACAGGAGTTTGCTATGTGAACCCATCTAAGGAAGAACAGTCCAGGTAGAGATTCTATCTGATAACCGTGGGCATATCAACAGAACAGAGAACGTGGGCCATCCGGGGAAACACCAGAACTGGGTCTTCCTGAATCTTAACCAGAAGCGCTCTCTGATAGCGTTGGCTCCATCCTTCCAACCGGACCAAGTCTCATCCCCTGTGGGAAGCCTTCAGCTGAATCTAGCCAAGATGTCTACCTTGTGGGCTCTGCTCTATCACATCTGCCTCACAAAAGCTGCATGCTCTCGGGGAAATCACCTTCAATTTTTTAATCTGCTAAATTAGGGATCTCAGAACACTCTTCCCTGCAAATGATACTATAATTCATGGCAGGGCCCCTGGTAGCTCATCAGGCTCTCGGCTCCTTGCTTTGTCTCACCTATGAAATGCGATGATAATAAGATGGGTCAACAGAGGTAAAACACTCAGAGCAGCGGGTGGCACACAGCAAGCGTCTCTGGGTTAACTGTTCCAATTCCTACTACAGTTCACACCTATTCCTTAATGGGGACTGCTTGATGGTAACAATAAAAAGGATGCCTAAGAGCCCTTTTCTGACTCTGAACCTCATTCCCACAGGGCTCTCACTTGCTAAAGGCACTGGTGGCCTGAGATCAGAGTCTTCTCTGGAAAGTCTCCCTCCTGGCCATGGGCCTTCAGCCACACACACCAGCCAGTACACCCAGGCTCAGGGTTAAGAACAGAGGCAGGTGGCTCTTCCGAGCTGCAGGCATTCTGCTCCCCTGCGCTCCCTGCCCTCCTCCTTGGTTAGAGGACACGGTGGGGTCATCTGCCTTTTCCCGGCAATCCTGGCAACATCAGCTTTTCTGCTGCTAAAAATATACAATTCGAGATTCAAGGTGAACCGGATGCATCGATTTTCCACCTGGGCAAAGCTGAGAGGGAACACAGTATCCAGGGACTTCCGCTTGGAGGGGCAGGGAGGGGAGGCTTAAGGTTTTATTTAAAATTATAAAGCATTTTTCAGTCCATTAGCGTTTCTAACTGGTTTGATGAACTTATTATTGTTAGTAATGCAGGTTTACCGGCAATGCCTTCTTGATAAGAGAGGGTAGAACATTTCTCAATTTGAGAGACAGTCCCTCTGGCATCAAGGCGTTCACCATACTTGAACTTGACCTTTCTCTCTCTGGGGTTCTTCCCTAGTGATTCCTTGTCCTTGAAGGTCTTAGAGGCCTAAGATTAAAAAATATATATATAGAAAATTCTGTCTTCTGGGAAATTTGGTGGATCATGACTTCTGAACTAATACCATACATGTAACATTTCTCCAGCAGCAATGCTGGACACTGTGCTCTTCTCCGTATGCTCTGCATATTTTTATAATAAGAACTGCAGAGATTTTTTTTTTTAAATAGAACACTACAAAGAGACTGTTCCAGTGCCTGGTATAGTTAGTGAATAAAAAACAAAGAAGATGAATCCAGCACATCATAAAAATAATCTTGATCATTTGCCAAAGTTAAGAACCCACGTATATTGAGCATTGTATCCACACTAGATAGCTACTGCCCATCAAATACTTCACCTAATCCTCACCCACCCTGTGGTGACAATGAAAGCAACAGCCCTATTTGACAGAGGAAGAGATGGAGGCCCACAGGGATGAGTCCGCTTTCCTCAGACCACAGAGCTGGGAAATAAAGAAGGAAGGGTCAGAGCAGGTCTCCAAACGCATGCTCGGGACAAACAGCAAGCTCTCTCAGCCCAGGGAGAATCCGTGTACACAGGGCAGTGTGTGTCCAGGAGGAAAGCTGGATCTGTGGCACCGGCATCATGGGGGGGGTTGTCAGAAATACAAGGAATCAGTGGCCCGGAGGGAAGGCACAGCAGCCTGGACTTTGGCAAGCCTCTGGGTGACTCCCATGGGCTACTGCCTCCAGGAGCACTGGGGAAGAAACGGAACCTCAGAAAGATGAAGGACATTGCCCCCAGCCCCAGAACAGAACAGAACTCCGTTTTGAAATGAGGCCTATCACAAGGTTTTTTTTTTTTTTCTCCTGCAGAATAAATTCTTCAGTATCTGAGTTTCTGCGTTTCTTTTTGAGCTACCAACTAAAAACAACGATCAAAGAAAATGATCCTGGAAATGAAGCGCGCCTCTCCTACTTAGGAGCTAAGTGGCTTAGGCCAAGTATTAATCACTTTCTGCTTCTATTTCCTTATCTGCTCAGGGCGCACGCCGGCTGCTCTGGCAATCAATGAGAAACTGCATGTTAAGTGCTTTTGCACAGTGCTTGGCACAGACGGATGCTGCATACATGGCCAGCCTGCCGGCGATATTAATAGCCCGGCCTCTCTCTCTCAGAATAAAGCAGAGACCCTCCCTACCCGAGGCCTGGGCCACAGTAGGTGCACAATACACGCTCGGTCCTCTTTATTCTTTCGGATGGCGGCATCTTTTATTCGTCCTGACAGGCTAAGTACCTTCCAAACGGGTGTTTCACCTCCTGGATTTTTCTCCCCGATGCCAAGCCAACCCCCCTGAATGTCAAGCAATGAAAATGGATCCGGGGGAAATAAATTCCAAAGCTACAGTAACGGGAAGAGATAGCTTCGGTCAACATTAACATCACATTCTTCATAAGAGCTTCTGTCCTTCAAAGGAGTCGCCTTGCAGCCCTTTGTTCTAAGGTTCAGGTTATTAGCTGTGACCCCCTGGAGATGCCCTCTCCCTCCCCCTCACCCCTCCACACACACACACACCCCTCTGAGCAGCCCTGGCTTCTCCCTGCCGAAGCCCCGGAGAGTGGCTGCATCCCACTTGGTAAAATAGCAATTTAATAAGATGCTTAATTATTTTGGAACCAACAATATTTTGCTGAATGCTGTAATTGCATTTTCCATTTTGCTAGGAAATTGAATGCTGAAAAGCATGTGAACTTGTCACATCAGTGAACAGCCCGGAAAATCAACAGATTCTCCTCTAAAGGCTGTGGTTCCTTTTGCAATCATCTGTAGTAATACCCCAAACTCTGAGCAACAGGTCTTGGGGGACTCTGCACCCAACTCCAGCAGAAACACCCGATGCATGTATAAAGGTACCGTGGTACCTCGAGATACGAGTGCCCTAACAGACGAGATTTTTGAGATACGAGCCATCGAGCGAGCGATTTTTGCTTTGAAATACGAGCAACATTTGAGATAGGAGTCATCACGCAGATCGGCCGGCTGCACATGACCCACCAGATTATCGCGACTCAAGCATCTCATAGTTTCCCACGCCTCAAGGTTACAGAATGAATTAAACTCCTATCTCGAGGTACCATTGTATTGGCAATGTAGAAGTGGATGGCGGGGATGGCTGGACAGGCATGGACATGATACTGTGGTTACTACCATGTGGTCTTGTAACAAAATGGCACCACCGCTCTTAGGTCTTGATTCACTCAACTCTGAAGCGAGGAGAACAGTGCCTACGCTGGAGGTCACAGAGGGGCTTCAAAGATACCACAGTTGGTAAGAGCTGATACCTAGTAGGTATGCAATAAACCAACCTTTCCCTTGGGTCCAAAGAAGCTATCTAGAGAAGCTGATTCTAGCATTTGAAAAGCAAACCAGAGGAAAACAACCAAAATAGGAAAACATATGCCCTTGGACTTGGCCAGAGCTCTAAATCGTTCATGCTGGTGCTTTGCCTTTCTATGCTGATCACTCAGTTCATTATTAAACCTCCGTGCTGTCCCTATATGTTTGTCCCCTGCCAGTGGCAGATAGCACCCATGACAAATTGCTGTTTCCATGAATCACAGGGGCTGCGGATCCCCACCACCATCTTCTTAGAACACCTCCCTGCATTGCGCACAATGCTGTGATTTCTTCACAAAGCCTTTAGTTGCCTAGTTACTGATAACACCTGTGGCATCACTTACCCAGTCCTCCCTGCAGCATGAGGGTCCCCGCAGTGCGCTGTGGGCATGCTTCTGCCCACTGCCGCTGTGGCTTGCCTTCCTCCAGTTTCTACTGCCCAGGCTGCCATTCCTCCCCTCCCCTTGGCACATCCCTGGGAGTTTTCCAAAACAGGGGCTCCAGCTTCTTCTGCTCTTGATGCTCCCCTCATATGCATCCAGACATGCCCATTAGAGGTGCCAGAGCAGTTTGAACTCGGTATATATATATATCCCAAATTGGGGACCTTCTGTAACATTACAGTCTCATAGAAATTTTTTTTAAAGACTCTACCTTTTCACTTTAAAGATAAACATGATCATCAACTGGTTAGAGCATCGCCCTGATACACCGAGGTTGAAGGTTCGATTCCCGGTCAGGGCACATATAAGAATCAACCAATTCATGCATAAATAAGTGGAACAAGAAATCAATGTTTCTCTCTCCCTCTAGAATCAATTTTAAAAAATCAAAGTGAACACTCAACAAGTCCTGAGAGAAGAGTGAAGATTGAGGAGTGTGCCAGTTAAAAGAAATTGTTCAACTCTTTGACCCGCTATTTCCTAAACTTATTTATCCACCGAATCCGTTTCCATGCAACACTTTTAACTGCAGAACAAAGCCAGGAAGCACAGACGACGGTTGATAAGATGGTTGAGAAATCTTTGATCTTGCTCTCAAGTGGCAAGCTCTATGCTGCCGCTACTTGAACTCAGGTGGCCTTGTGACTGCCTCGCACAATAAAATGTGCTGGCACTGGAGCTGTTCCCGTTGCTGAGCTCAGGCCTCAAAAAACGAGCAGCTTCTGCATCCTGTCCCTTGAAAAGCCCCCTCCTGGAGTCCTGAGCTGCCATTCACGAAGTCTGCTCTGTCCCACAATGCCTGCTGGAGCAGCCACCGGAAGACAGACACTCATCACCAGTCCCAGCAGAGCCCAGCTTGGCTGTCATGCCCCTGAAATGCCTTCCTGCTGGGTCACATCTCACAGGCGCAGGAAAGACGGTGCCTTGTACTCTCCAGACCAGCCAACTTACCAACTACCTACCACTGAGTGGCGTCCTTTGACATTTCATGGGAGAGTAAGAATCTGCCATCGAGCCCTGACCAGTCTCCTCCTCCACAAAATCATGAGATGTAATACAATGATTCGTTTCAAAAAGCACGCATATGCGCGCGCACACATGCACACACGCACACACACACACTTGAAGCTGAAATAGTGATATACAGTGGTACCTCGAGATACAAGTGTCCTAACCTAAGAGATTTTTGAGATATGAGCCATCGAGCGAGCGATTTTTGCTTTGAAATATGAGCAACAGTTGAGATAGGAGTAATCGCGCAGATCAGCCGGCTGCACAGGACCCACCAGTTTACCTCGATTCGAGCATCTCAGTTTCCCACGCCTCAAGGTTACGGAACAAATTAAACTTATATCTTGAGGTACCGCTGTAATCTGTTTTCTTCTTCTTCTTTTTTTCCTGTAGATCAGAAAACTTAAGTCCTAAATTCTCCTTATTAGTTTACAACAGAACAGGGACTCGAACCCATGCATTCTGGTTCCAGTTTAGTGTTCTCTCCATGACAAAGAGCTTTAGGAGTTGTTCTGAATCCCTATTACCCCTCTCCCACCTGGGCTGTCCCTTTCAGTTTCAACTGACACTTATCGAACGCCTTGTGGCTGTCAAACCACAGACCTGGGACCATTTACATAGTCATTTCATTCAGTCCCTCCAGCCTGGGGAGTTCTCTGGGAACCCAGACAGTGCGGACCAGCGACGAGGGATGTCACCAAGGCTATCACGTAAAAGGTAAGTCCAGCCAGAGTGTGTAAATCCACGGGAATGTATTTCATGCTCCTGGCTTCAAGGCCTCAAGCTTTTGAATGAATGTGTGCTTAACTATTTATAATTGACCTTTGCACAAAGCAACATGAAAATTTTATAGCTCAAAGCTTCATTTATTAACTTTACTGGAGTGTGAAATATTGCTGTTTGCCATAAATTTGTACCAGGACAAACAATATATATGCTAATTAGCAGTCATGTCATCATCCGCACGCTGCTGTGTTGGCTGGTCATTTCCAACAGGCAAAATAGCAGAATTCAGTCCACCAATGACAACTGAATTGCTTGATCCTTGCTGTTCAAACAGTGAAGTCTGAAGTGATGAATGAATGGGGTTCATTATAACAAGTCCATTTCCTTCTCATTTCCTTTATACATTACTCCAGGTAACACACTGAATCCCTTCCAGGATGGCCTCTGGGACCTGCGGAGATACACCTGCAAAACCCATAATTCAACAGGAATACCCCCCCAACACCCATATCCCAGCTCACATCCTGTGGTTTTCATGTTTCCTCTGGAGTTTCCAGAACTCACTGGTGCTTCAGGCTTGGAAGGGGCCTTCGAGATTGTCTGCGCTTGCTTTATAGGGAAGGCGACTGAGACTGAGGTGGTTAAGTGCATTGCCCAAGGGTCAAATAGAAAAGGAGAGGAGGGATCAGGGCTCAAGAGTGGATCTCAATGAAAAATAAGTCTGGGAAAGTCCTAGCAAACCTTTTGTCCTACCCATTTCAAAGATGGGGTAACTGAGAATCAAAGGGGGACAGTCCAAATGCTGTAGCTTTCATGTAGCCTGACACTCCTAAATAAAACCTGTGGCTTCATTCTAATCATTCCTGTATCCATTCATTAAGTTGATTTTTATTTCGTAACTATCATGTGCTAGATGCAGAAGACAAAATGGTTATCTAAGCACAGAGTTCCTTCCTTCATGGAGTCTAAAGTACATAGTGCCAAAACCTGTTTGGCTCAGTAGATAGAGCATTGGCCTGTGGACTGAAGGGTCCCAGGTTCGATTCCAGTCAAGGACATGTACCTTGGTTGCAGGCACATCCCCAGTGAGGGGTGTGTAGGAGGCAGTTGATCGATGTCTCTCATACATGTTTCTGACTCTCTATCCCTCTCCCTTCCTCTCTGTAAAAAAATCAATAAATATATTTAAAAAATAAAGTACATAGTGAAAGATATATATTATCAAATTGCCACACAGTATGTAAGAGCCAGAGGTGATAGGATGGTGAATGTTATGAGAGTGGCAAAAAGAAACAGGACCATACCTGAAGGGCTAGATATCATGTGTGATCTGCGAGCTGAATGATGACTAGGGGGTAATAGGTGAAGGGTGCTGAGGAGGTGGTTAAGGGAAGAGCAGCACGTGCAAAGGCCCTGGAGAAGAAACCCCTTAGCCCACTGCAGGAATGAAAGAATGGTAGCCAGGGCTGTGTGCACAGAATAATGGAGGAAGTAACACAAGATGAATTTCGTAAGATGGCCCCGGTTTTAATCATATTCAACTTTATGGGTTTTAGTTCAGGAGATATATAGAGAGCAAATAAACACTTTACGGAAGATGAAGATGACATGCACAATGGAACACTATGTCTCCATTATAGCACATATTATGCTGAATTTAATGTTGCACTCCTGGCTATCTTCTTGACTGTAAATGAGGAATTGGAACATGACATTTCTCCCTTATGTCTGCAGCATCTAGTCCAGTGCTCGGTGTGAAAGGGAAACTTGAATACTGCCTGCTGAATGAGACGGCTTTCCCACCATCTCTAAATAATATGGACAAAGCAGAGCCAACTGAGTGGACTATTCCTTCCCTTCTCTATTCTGAAATAAGTAAGAAGATGCAGAATATCCCAAAGCCATTCCTTCTTCATCTTTGCTGGCATAGTTCATTTTATTTCTGAGAGCAAATTCCCAAGGCAATACTCCACCTCCTCCCCCAGAGATATGTAAGCCAAAGCCTGCTGAAACTTTCTGGGAAAGCTTTCATTCCTCAAAAGATGAGTCACATGAGGCTGGTGAGTCTCCTCAGCTCTCCTCTTGCTTTGAATTCAAATGCAATGTCTGGAGCTGGAGCAGCCACCTCGTGGCCATGAGCTGACACATGTTAGGAAATAGCAAAGAGAACTATTCACATACAGAGATCAATCTCCATATGGTTAAGTGTCAAAACGACCCCTCGTTCTAGAGGCTTAATTGACAGACATAACTGAACAAACTTCTACCAGTTCTAGCCCTGCTGGTCAGGTTTGCCATTACTTGCAGCCACTCACAATTCTAACGGGTATAAAGCTCTAACACAGTGCCTATCACAGAGATAGGCACTCAGGATATATTTGCTTCTCTCAATTCAGTCATTTGCCTTTTTACCAAGAAGTTCTATACCGGTTTCCACTATTGACTCTCAGCATGTGGTTGATTATGCATATTCAAATACTGGAGGGAGGAAGGGAAGGAGGGAGAGAGAGCGAGTGAGAGAGCGAGAGCGAGAGCGAGAGCGAGAGCGAGAGAGAGAGAGAGAGAGAGAGAGAGAGAAAGAGAGAGAGAAGGGGAATAATGTTACCTTAAAAAACTTGAAATCCTATTAGAAGTTGAGAGATTCACACAGACAAGGTAATAACTCCATCCACCACCTTGTTGAGAAGCAGGGACAAGGTCTATATTCCAAACCCAAACCTGCCATTAGCAACAGTGGAAACTTGGAAAGTCACTTCACCTTTGTGACTTCAATTTACTCTTTTGAAAAATGAGGGGGTTTAGATATGCCCTAACTTAGAGCTTCTAGAAAGTCTTCTAGGAACCACCAACATCTACACCCCTGATTGAATGCACATTCCTTAGCCTTGCCCCACACTAAGTCAGCCTCTGGGGCTGAGAAAGAATGATTGACATCCTATGGGTGCTCTTAGAGCTGGTAGGGCACCCGAGTTTGAGAATCACTGCCTGTTCTCAATTTAGCATTCTCCGATTCCCTTGGACTGAGGCTTAAACTCCACGTTTCAGATCGTAGAGAGAATGCAGACACCAGGTGGTTGAAAGCATTGCTTAAGTTGACTCAAGATGATTAAGAGCTAAGTCTCCTTCTGAACCAGAACTGGAGTTCAGTGACAGTCAGCAAATTAAATTAGAGGCACCTCCACTGTGCTTGCTGCCAGAGCTGTTCACAGTGTTGCCAAAATACCCTCCATCCATCTGTATCTGTGCAGATGTGAGTTTGGACACATGCACGCCTGTTGTGTACATATAAACATGGCCACATATGGATGTGTATGTGGGCACCGGCATGTGCTGCAACATATACTAATGTGTGTGCATGGGACCGAATGTGTACCTCTATACATGGTACATGTGCTTACAGACACACACACCATTTCTGCACATCTATGCATACAAATTCACATACTAGTAAACATACACATCCGTATGTACATGTATCCTTTTTTGTACACTATTTGTTTTTATTCCAAATTGAGTTATGACTAGAAGACCATAATCCTCCTCATGTCGTGATCTCTGAGGTTGGGGCAGGAGAAGAAGCTGGGTAGCTTGCCAAGGTCAGACTCAGAGATTCATTCCACACAGTTTCCTCAAATATCTCCTTAAAAAGGGGGCTTTGAAATAAATAATACAGAGAAGGACGCATGAGGCTTCTGGTCCCAGTAATCTGGGTAACCACACTAGATCAGTGGTCGGCAAACCGTGGCTCGTGAGCCACATGCGGCTCTTTGGCCCCTTGAGTGTGGCTCTTCCACAAAATACCACAGCCTGGGTGAGTCTATTTTGAAGAAGTGGCATTAAAAGAAGTTTAAGTTTAAAAAATTTGGCTCTCAAAAGAAATTTCAATCGCTGTACTGTTGATATTTGGCTCTATTGACTGATGAGTTTGCCGACCACTCACTAGATGGTCTCTGGCAAGTCATACGGCCACTGAGGGCCTCCATTTTCCCTTCCTTTTCTGTAGCCTTAGAGCTTTTTGTTCAATCCCAAGGGACCTTTGTAGTGTGTGACTACTTTCCTTGGAATACAACTGTCCCTTGACAATAGGCACTACACCTTATTCAGTTCCATGTTACCAATGTCGATGAAACACTCTAGCACATGAGGAAGGTGATGGTGATGATGGAGGTGGCAATGATGGTAATGATGGTGACAGGGGAGCTAACATTTATTGTGTCACAATACTTTTCGGCACCTCACATGGATCGCGTCATTTCATGTCCACCATAAATGTGAAGTCATCACTATTATTCTCCCCATTTTCAGAAGAGATGGTTCAGAGAAATCAACTGGCCTGTCAAGTGCTATGAGGCTAGGAATCAGCATAATAAGTTCAAATCCCAGTCTGTCTGACTCCACCTGATTATGACAGATAATGGTGCTCAATAAGGAGTTATCTTACACTCTAATGATATTCAGTGTTTACTTGGAATCCCCAAAAGCCTTGCCTCCAGGGAACAGCATCTGGTTTGGGTTCACACCGGAGGAGCACCTTTTAAAGTCAGGAGGGGTTGCAAAGGTTTCCAGACCCAAATGGCCTCATGAGACATTAAGGAAGTTGAGGCCTAGAGAGGTAAAGGGACTTGCTCAAGGTGATCAGTTGGGGCAGCAGCGATAGAAAGAAACCTCATGTATCGCATTCCCAGTACAAGTGTCTCTTCTATCCCCACTGGCTTTGTAACCCTTTCTGACAAAAAGACAAAAAGCCTACAAGGTCACCCATGGTATCACAAAGATCAGTGGAAACATCCTCTATACAACCCCGAGCTGCAATGATCGCTGTTTTAGTATTATTCTAACAACGCTGTTTGTACCTCTGCTCCCTGTTATAGTTCCAGAGTCGGTAGACAGACACCAGGCCCGATAATTAAACACACACGCCAGTGCCCATCCCAACTCCACATGAATCCAGGAGACAGAGCTTTCATGGACCAATCACCTCCTTCCCGCAAAGTGCCCCATCTCATAATTAAAAATTAAACCGTTTTCCAATGAAATAATTTGGTTCATTCTTCTTGCTCCCACTCCGGTGCCTGGGGCACCAGCTAAATTTCGAGTTAAATAATTTAACGGCAATACATTGAAGAGAGATCACGCTTAGTGCCACACTTCTGATTGGCTGCAAAGCCGGGCCGATTGTACAAGACTCTGGTGGATGTCAGCCACCGTGAGTGTGCCAGGCCTGGGGTTCCATTAATGAGGGCCGGCCGCCTCTCCTTTCCTCCTCCATCTCAGGGAGTGGTAGCACAAAGAATCCCTCATCCCCCTTCACCGTTTTGTCTCATGGTTCTTTGTTCTTGTTTTCTCTTTTAGAAAAACTTGCTCCAGACAACAGAATCATCCATTTTTGTTGTTGCTGGGCTGCTCTCAGCTTGCGTTCCACATCCCCTTACCTGCCTAGGTTATAGAGACACATTCTGGCGGCGCCCTGCCCTGCCCTGTGAGGGGGAGGCAGGAAGCAGGATGGATTAAGGGACTGTGATGAGTCAAACACTCTCTCCTTCTGGGGTTGCCAGGATCTCAGAACCATTATTTCACTAGACAGGTAATATTGGCACAGTAGCCCTGGCCAGTTTGGCTCAGTGAATAGAGCATCAGCCTGCAGACTTAAGGGTTCCAGATTCAATTCTGGCCAGGGCACATGCCCAGGTTGCAAGTTCGATCCCCAGTAGAGGGTGTGCAGGAGGCAGCTGATCTTTCATCCTTGATGCTCTATCTCTCTCTCCCTCCTCCTTCCTCTCTGAAATCAATAAAGAAATATTGAAAGAAAGGAAGAAAGAGAGAGAGAGGAGGGAAGGAGGGAGGGAGGAGGGAAAGGAGAAAAGGGAGGGAGGGAGGAAGGCAGGATGGAAGAGAGGGAGGGAGGGAGCAATGGAGGGAGGGAGGGAAATATACTGGAACAATAGCTTGCTAAGGGTCCAAACCTGGGAACCTAGCATGGCTGCACCATCTCCATAGGGGAGGGGCTTGGGTTTGATGTCTAGGTGTGTGACCTGGCGGGAGTCGCTTAGTCACTCAGTTTCCTCACCTGAACTCTTCCCTGGCTAGACATCAGGGTTTCATCTCTTCTCAGGCACAGAAGTAAGAGGGAAATTTGAGCCACAGATGACATTCAGGAGAGCTGAGCCAGGCCTCTGGGTTAACGAGGACGGCGGAACAGAGGCTATCAATTGCGAGAGAGGTGGCCGGGCTGATGGTCTTCCCCGCAACCCCAGTGGCCACAAAGGGAGGGGAATTCCTCCTCCACTGCCTCAGAGAGGACAAGACTTGCCCCCGCTCTCTGGTTTCACGCTGCCCCTTCCCCAGAGGATGGGCATTCACTTACGTGTGTGCTGAGTTTGGGGATCGCAGGCCCTTCTAAGCTGTCACTGCTCCAGCCAGCCTGTCTACAGGACCCACATGTCTCCACAGCCTGACGCCCCGCTTACAGTCAGTCCCTGCCCCCGGGGTGGTGGGGGGGGGTGTGAGGGCTGCCTGCTGCCTGTGAGGGGTGGGCAAGCTGATTCAAGGGTGACTTAAAAGGACCGCTGAGTGATCTGCTTTCCAAATAAGCTTTCATCAGGAACCAAACTGGGATGTTTGATTTTCATGGCTATGTTTTTTTTAGTCTTATTTCTCAATAAGTTCTGAATATTGTAAAGGGAAAGGGGTCTTGTGTGCTCACCTTGCAGAACTAATTGTTTCCCCTGCAGAGGCCTGGAAAAGGGTACCGAAAGCCACTAGGTCGACAAAGGGATGGATTAGCCCCTTGAAGCTCTAGAGGGCCACTGAGGACCAACAGAAGCTGTTCCCAGGAAATACTGGTAGAGGAGAGCTCTGCTCAGGTAGTGAGCTGCTCTTCACGAGGGGGTTCAAGCTGGTGCCATTAACACCACTCTGGACTGCGGGCCTGGGCGGTCTGCTTTGCCGTGACAATGGCAGACACAACTGTGCACAGTGCTGGGACATCCCCGGGTCCTGCCTCACCTGCGCCAGGTCCTGTCCCTGCTCTCGGCAAGGGCTTTCGCAGTGGTGGATGCCAGGAGAGCTGTGCTCCTGAATGAGTAATGATTGCGTTTGTCATTTGCAGAGACGTGTTTATAGAGAAAGAACACGAGTTTACAATGTGGCGCTCAGGACCCAGTGAACGTCTTTCCCTCCTGTCAGTGCACTCGGCAAGGGCACACGCACACACAGGCATATGTGTGCACACGCACCCATACATGATGCACACTCACACACATGATGCAATCATGCATGCAAGGCACACAAGAGTATACACTCAAACATACACCACACACACAGGCACACTCACACAAGTACAAGTACCCACGCACATGCATGTACAGTACACACACAGTGTACACATGCGCACATACACGGCACACATACACAATGTACACACATGCATGCATGGGCACATGTGCATGCTCACACAAATGTTCAAGGAGGCCATCTGTCTTATTTATGAAATTGTACCTGAGACTCATAGCCCTCTTGGAGCAAATACAAGGCTAAAATATGGAAAGCTATTAAAAATAAAAACAGAATTTAGGTCCAGAGAGACTGTCACATTATGATGCTCACCACACTGAAGTCCACAGCCATGTCATGCGGAGGAGATAGAAGGTTGGGAACTGCATGTGTGGTGTGGGTGCCCAGCACATGGAGGCGCCCATGGTTAGAGACTAGGAAAGAGAGGTCCTTCATCACATCATCACAGAGGAGCTGGTACCGGTCAGCCTACTTCTGGAGGCCTGTGGCCGATGCCGGGCGCCGCTAGCTGCTGAGTTCCAAAAGGACTTCCTCCCCTGCTCACAGTTGGCGCCCACAGGACTAGATTTGGGGACAGGGACCCTGCCAGCCTCACAGGGAAGGAAAGGCCTGGGGCTCCTGGTGGCCACTGAGTAGGATCCTTTCTTTCCTGGCTTCACTCTTGACTCCACAATGGCCACCAACATGTCAGTGTTAAGGTCAACCACCCATTCTCCATTCTCTGTCATTAAGTTGAATATTTTTAAAAATATATTTTATTGATTTTTTTACAGAGAGAAATGGAGAAGGATAATTAGAAACATTGATGAGAGAGAAACATCGATCAGCCACCTCCTGCATGTCCCCTAATTGGGATGCGCCCACAACCAAGATATATGCCCTTGACCGGAATCAAACCTGGGACCTTTCAGTCCGCAGGCTGATGCTCTATCCACTGAGCCAAACCAGTTTCGGCTTCAGTTGAATATTAATTAGCAACAGAGAGAGCGCAGGATCCAGTCTGTGTGAAGGGTTGAGAGGCGGCAGGTGTCAAAGTGTGCAGGCTTCAAGTTGGGTCTTGAGAAAAAAAAAACCTAGGTACTTTGGGGAAAGATACATAATGGGAAGCGTCCCTTTCCTGAATAAGGCTCCTTAGTTCATTTCCCGTGAACCTAACACACACACTAGTGGGAGTGAGCCCCAGCTTCGGTGGCTGAAGACCTGGGTTTGGGGGAGGGCTTTGTCACTTACTCAGTCTGTGCTCTAGATCACCCACTTGACTACCCACCCATTCATTTCCTCATCCATTCACTGGGAAGGGTTATAATAACAGCCCTTTCCTCACAAGATAGGGGTTGTCATCGCAGGAACTAATGGATATGGAAATTCTACAGCATTCGGTATGCCAGGGTCCCTGTTGCCTCCCCATCTAGAGATGTGTGAGGAGTCTGTGATCAAATAAACTTTATGACATCCATACTAAAGACCCCGATGAGTTCCGCGGTAACTAAACAAACTGCCTGGCAGTTTCAGAATCTAATTTCACCCTTGAACTCAGTCTCCTGGAAGCATCATTTAACATCCCACTTTGCCAGTATTGAAGGAGACAGTGTCATACACAAAATTTCTATTTTGCGGACACATGAGCATAGGAGAGGGGTGGGCCTGACATCCAAGTCAGGGCATGCACTGAAGATCACAAAGTGCCCTCCAAATATTTTGATTGACCGTTGTGTCAAAGTCTGGTCATGGTTTAGCTCGACGGCTCATTAAAAGGGGATTTGAATGAGTTCTTTTTTATATATATATATTTTTATTGATTTTTTACAGAGAGGAAGAGAGGGATAGAGAGTTAGAAATATCAATGAGAGAGAGACATCGACCAGCTGCCTCCTGCACGCCTCCTACTGGGGATGTGCCTGCAACCAAGATACATGCCCTTGACCAGAATCAAACCTGGGACCTTTCAGTCCGCAGGGCCAAAGATCTATCCACTGAGCCAAACTGGTCTCGGCATGAAAAATTTCTTTTCTTAAGAGGACTTGAATTTCCTCATTTGTCCCAGGGGGCACATGTCCCAGGGGATCAGGGTGAACCACACACCACCAGCATCAGAACCACTGGGGTTTACAACCACAGATTCCCGAGCCCCAGACCTCAGGCAGAAGCAGAACACCTGCACTGTCAAGGGCTTTTCCCTGTGGTGACTTTTATGCACGCCACAGTTTAAGAAGCAGTGTTCCAGAAAAATCGCAGTGCTATACCAATGCTAGCATGCTTGGCTTTCTTTATGTTGACACTTGAAGCAAAAAATAAAATAAAATAAAATAATAGAGGTCAGGAGCGCAGAACACAAAGCAGCCTCTCCCCCCTGGGAAAGCCACCGAGACAAGACTCAACGCCTGGGCAATGCCGCAAGCCACGCGTCCAGCTCAAGGCAGAGCCGGCCTGCTTCTCTGCTTCCCAAGTTTCTGCACCCGCACCAGAGGCCCCCCTAAATCTGCAGCCAGGACTGTGAGAGCGAAGCCTCAAGTACCACAGCATGGATTTAATAGCCTCTAAAAGTTCATCCGGTCTGTCTCCCTCTGAACTGCCGCGCCCGTAAAGCTGTCACCATTCATTAAGAGCTGCCCCCATCCTGACAGCATTCAGGTCACACATCAGCTCGAGGGATGTGGTTTGAGGGGGTCTGGGGTGTGGTTCTGGCAGTCTTAACCCTACGCCACATCTTCCCAAATTCTCAGCGTGGGTGTGGCATGGGGCTTCTCTTAGAAACCTCACAGGAAGTACTGGCTCTGTCTCTCTTAATCCGGACTGTTCCCGACCCCGGCTGCCTGAAGCCAGATTCTGGATTTATTCCCAGTGCTCCCCGCTTCGGCCTGGGCCCCACAGCCACGCCTGGGCACTCCTTGCAGTTTGCCTTTTGGGCTGCCATTGTGGACCAGCGGTGCCTCATGGGAATTTACTGCAATCCACAGAGATGAACTTCACAGAAAACTTTCTAGGAGCCACATTTACCAAGATTCTAAAAACTGAAATGAACTTTTCAAATATTCACTACTATGCTTCATTTATCCCAGCATATTCAAAATCTGATCGCTTCCACACAGAGTCCATGTAAAAATAATTAATGGGATATGGTACCTTTTTTGGAGGATGTGATTGAAACCCAATGTGTGTTTTACGTTTATAAGCACATCTCACTCTGAATCAGCGGCACTTCCAGTGCTTCATAACCATCTGCGGCCACCACAGTGGACAGGGCAGTTCCAGACCAGCGGGAGCGAGACCATTTAGCTAACGGTTCCCCTATCCACTCAATTTATACACGTTTCGAGCACTGACTGCGATCTGGGCACCAGCCTGAAGAGAGAAAAGTCCTCAGACATTTCTGCCCTCTTGGAATGTAATCAATTGGGGGTGACAGATGATCAGCAAGGAGAGGAACGAATGGACAAAATAATTTCAGACTTCAATCAAGAGTATTGAAGAAGCTTGCCGAGACCGGTTAGGCTCAGTGGATAGAGCGTCAGCCTGCGGCCTGAAAGGTCCCGGGTTCAATTCTGGTCAGGGGCATGTACCTTGGTTGAGGGTATATCCCCAGTAGGGGACGTGCAGGAGGCAGCTGATCAACGTTTCTCTCTCATCGATGTTTTTAACTCTCTATCCCTCTTCCTTCCTCTCTCTAAAAAATCAATAAAAATATTTTTTTTAAAGAAAGAGTATTGAAGAAGCTAAAGAACCAAGAGGCTGATATGACAGACAGTAACCCAGAGAAGAGTGGGGTGGGTTAGAGCGAATTACAAAGGAAGAATCTCCGAACAAAAGCCTGAAAGACAAGAATGCTGCATGCATTTACCTTTTCATCATGGTGACAACGACAAAAAATGCGCTTCTTAGGACCTAGGTGGGATAAAATGCTGGATGGACTGTTTAGTGGAACTTCCGGTGTGTGAATATGTATAGCCTGCAGTGAATGGCTATAATCCCTTCACAAGCAAGAAACATATTCCCCGGGGCCAGAGAGGTGTCTGGCTCATAAGAACCAAGGCAGGACACATGTAGTAGTCGGACGTGTGAATAAAGAAACAGCAAGGACCTCATGAACCTTGGCTTTGAGATGAAGAGATGTAGTGGAAGGCTGAACATGTCAATCCTGGGTTGGTTGGTTAGTTTGGGGGGTTTAAGTTTCCCCTGGTCTCTAAACAAGAATGTGCTCTCAATAGGTAGGTACCTCATCTCTGCCGCTGATGGCAGTAGATCTAACCAGCGGTTCCGAAAAGGGAGATCGTTTTATGTTCATCTTTCCTAAGACAGATGCACAGAAGACCAGACTCAGAAAAAAAAAAGTCCTCTTGAGTGCCGAGGGAATTTGTGAAAATGCCAGGCCTTTCTCACTCAAGTTGCCAAGATATGCAGAAATGAAATTTTTAAAAAAATTGTAAATGTAACTAAAGCCATTGAATTTCAAATGAGTAAGAACGAATGTGAGTTTTTCTTTAAAGAATTATCTAGTATTTTATAAAACATTGCGGAAAAACCTGACGCAAGAAATAATGTTTTCAGAATAAAAAGTGATCCAGAGGGCTCATCCAACAGAGTGTATTTTTCCTGCTGTCAAATCTGGTTCATTAAAGAAAAAGGTACTTTTAGGACTTTTACTTAGGGGGTTTATTTTTAGTCCTTTTCTTTATCTTCCTCTTCCCTCTGGGACTTTGATCTAACCAATTCTAGTTCTGCCGATAATAATAGCTAACATATATTAGCAATAACCATATACCAGGGATGTTTCCATCCTACTTTAAATGAATGATCTCATTTGATACTCAAAACTGCCCTATTATTCGGGGGAAATGGTTATCCTTATTTTACAGGTGTAAAAACTGGGGTTAGTAAAATTGCACATCTATGCCCAAGATCACAGGAGAGCATTCCTTAAATATTTGGTCTCAGGACTCACATATGTATTTAATAATCAGTGAGAACACTGTGGTCGTCTTCAATTCCTACTGTTAACAAATTGCTACCAACTGAGTGGCTTAACACAACAACTTCGCCAAAAGTCAGCTGAGCATGTTGGGGGCTCTGTTTCTATGCTCTCTATTCTCTTCCATGGCCCCTATGCCAATACCACATCGTCTTAATTGATGTAGCTTATTATCATCAGCCTGGAGATCAGGAAGCCACATTCCTACCACTTAATCCTTCTTCTAAAGAAGTTTGGAATAATGTATATATTTACACCATAATCTTGGTGGGATCTTGATAGCAATTAATACTGTTGATCAATTTGAGAGATTTTATTATCTTCATTATGTTGAATCCTCTCAATCATGAAAAAATGATAAGTCCCTCCATCTATTTAGATCTCTTTGATGTCTTTCTTGTGTAGTCTGTAGTGTTCCATGCATGTTGTGTTAGATTTACACCTTTTCAGTGATTTCCTATTTTTCAGTCATGTCAATGGTATTATATTATTAATTTTAGTGTCTACATATTCATTGTTAGTATAAGGAAACACCATTTATTTTTTTACACTTATATTCTGTGACAGCTTAATAGACTCACTTGCTAGTTTGATGTTTATTGTTATTTTTAATGTGTCTTGGAATTGTCTATGTGGATAACCATGTCATCTTCAAATACAAAATCTTTTCTTGCCTCCTTTCTCATTTGGATGCTTTTTCTTCCAGTTTCTTGCCTTACTGCTCTGGCTGGAACTTCCAGTACTTTGTTATATAAGAGTGCTGAGAGTGGATATCCTTGCTTTGCTAAGAATTTTCAGGTAAGAACATTGTCTTTCACTGTTAAGTATAATGTTGGTGAAAGCTTTTATTTTTTTCTGTTTTTTGAACAAATATGTCTTATCAAGCTGAGAAAGTGCTCTGTTCCCATCTTCTGAGATTATCATGAAAGTTGAATCTTATGAAATTTTTTTATGAATGCACGAAGACTGATATGATTGTATAATTTTTTCTTTAGCATATTACATGTTGGATAACTATCCTGGGATTAACTTTTCTGTTTCAACCCTAACTGTTCTAGCACTACCTGGTATACTATATTGTAATTCTGGCATTAAACCCCCAAGAGTTAGCAATACCCCCACAAGGATCCAAAAGTAGGGTACTATTACCAACTCTTACCAATGAACAACCATTAGCTTTTAACAATTATTAATTATTAACCATATGCATAAATTACATGTATACATTCACATATGTATCCATTCATACTATGGGATATAGAATTGTCATTCACTAAAGATAATTCAACCAATGTCCATTTGCTTCTTACTTTCTTACCAGAACAAAACAGCCATGCCTTAGTCATTTTATCACTCACAATAGTAACCATAATAGCTACCATTTATTGATTCCTTCTTCTCTGCCCGATTGATGAGATATATTTCATCTTCATAAAAGCCCCACAAGATAGGGAAAGGAGGTTCAGAGAGCTGAGGCTACAAACCCCCAAATCACACAGCCACGTACTTAAAACAATGATCTTTTTGCCTTTAATGCTATCATTGTTCTACTGCCTCTTTTCAAACACGCTCTACGTGGCTCCCGCATCCTCAGGCCCCACATAAGTAGCTCGGTTGCTCTCCGCTAAGCCGGATAAGCTAGCAGAACAGGCGTTGGCTTAGATTCAGAAAAGACCTCTGTAGATAGAGAATCCTCTTTTCTCCCTGAGCCTGTTACACCAGAGGAAGTGGAACATTCTTAGGTGGTGGAGTGAGCCCTTATCTTGCCTGTTAATCAGCCTTCCATTTCTGTATCTTGTCCCTCCCGGGGCCATCGTGTCCTCCTGAGCCTCGTAGGCATTGATCCTTCAGCTTAAGCCTTGGGAGAGAGCTGCCGTATCGACAGAATCCCTACTTTTATTTCCCCCCGAGTTATCAAAGAGGAGTGTATCAAGATGGGAGATAGGATGAAGGCCGGAATCCACAGGACCTGGTGCCTGTGTGGAGGGTAAAGAAGACACTGAAGAAATGGAAGAGCTTACCAGGACTGCGTGTAGCTTCTCCTGTGCCAGACCGGCACGCAGATCAAAGCCATTAATGCTAACAATGGTGATGATCATGCTAGGCAGATGGATAACCTTTATGGATGGTGTAAATACACATCAGGCTTTATTTGGACAGCATGCCCGTATTAGCTAATTTCATTCCTTGCTGCCCTCATTTGACAGATGTGAAAACAGAAGTCAGGGTTGGGGGTGAGGGGTGGGGGTGAAGCTACTCGAATGGAGTAGAGGATGAGAAGGGGGAACTGACCAACAGGCGGGTTTGGTGTTTCAACTCCAGGGAGGCGTCAGCAGGCAGCCGGAGTTCTGTAAGCCGCTTGTGCCCACTTCTTTCATGTAGCTGAAGGAGGCGTGACCTGGTAAACGTGTGTCATTTCTAACGCTGCCCTGAACATCAGCCGGCCACCGACTGAGAGTTTCCTTAACTGCAAAACAGGATTCATGATTAAGCCACAGCTCCCAGAGGTGTCCAGAGGACTGAGTGAGGTGACGTGTGTAAAACACTTGGTCTGTAGCAGATGCCTGCCACCCAACATGTGTCCCTTCCCTCCTGCCTTTTCTCTTCTACACACACACACACACACACATACACACACACACATATGATCACCAAGCAAACTGTCCTCTTGGTTAAGCAGTAGCATAAAAGACAGTCAAAGACAGGGATGAGCATGTTCTTTGGGGGATTTTTGGAGGCGCACAGTGTCCCCAAAACCCAGCAGAGCACGGAAACACTCAGGAGTCTCAGCGGCTGGAAGAGCTGCTCATCTGGGGGTCCCTGGGTGCAGGGCTGCCCTGGCTCTCACTCCAAGGGGAGGACAGGTTTGCTCCTCAGGGACTACGCCCCTTCAATCTAAGCTCCTTCGGGGGTTATTCTAAAGACACCAACGAGACAGCATAACGACACACTGCAATGTGACCGCTCCTTCCTCGCTTGGCAGGATGCACGCAAGGGTCTGTCTCCTCTAGCTCCTAACCCTCCATTAGTTCACTTTGCAAATGGCTGAGGGCAGTTGGCAGGTAGAAGAGTTCAGCTCCCTTTGCCCCTCCCCTTCCTGCTTCTTTCCCTTCTCAAATCTCTCAAGGTAGCAGGTTGGGAAGCAGCAGCATCCAGATGTGAGGCCCTGCCAGGCGCCCTGGGGATTCGTGTGGGTCCCGGGCCTCTGGCAAATCGCCTTCCAACAGCTAAACCGAAACCATCGTGACTTCTGCTGACTGAAGGAAGGCATGGAGACACCAAAGGTAAATGGGACTCCTAGAAACACACCCATTGGGTTTACCGACGGAAGCTGAACTGCCACAACCGGCTCGCACAGTCCTGAGTGAGAAGAGGAATGCTTGTGGGTGTCAGCCACCAAGACCTGGGGTGGTTTGTTATTAGATCATTGTTATGACAGTTATGACAACTGCTAAGGAATAGAGTCTGCTTCATCTTTGCCAAAGGTGCCTTCTACTAGTCTATTTCATAACCACCTCACATCCACTTTATATCCATGTACTTGCTACAGGAAGCATGTCAAACTCCAAGGCTAACGCAGGCCAAGTAAACGAGGCATGCGCCCCACAGGCCACGAGTTTGACATACTCGTGCTACATCTTCCAAAGTTGGGGCGCTGGAAGAGAAATGAGTAAGGCCTAATAAGCTTTTATGAACCTGCAGCACTTTGGAGGGGTGTCAAAAGCAGAAGGCCTGTTTGAAACAATGTCTCCTTTAGAAAGCATATAAGCTCTCCTAAAGGCCAGGGGGAAACAGCCAATGTTCTGTAGGATTCCCAAACATGGAAGACAATAATAGTTCAGTGTATAGAAGTAACAGCATGGAACAGTGAGACTTATTCCTTAAAGCCATTCGTGTCACAATGCTGGCTGATTGGATACACACTGAATTTCTTAGCACTCTATATAATTCTCTCAGTATAAGATAATTATTTGTGTTTCAGGATATTCCCCTCACCTGGCAAGTAAAGGATGTATTCCTTCTAATTTCAGGCTAACCTTGTGGTGGTAGCCTATGGTGTTAGGATCAGCAATCTAGGAATACCTGATTGCCCTTGTAGTAAATTTTATGGATTCCAAGGAGTTCCTACACAAGTCATAGTAACACCAAAGGACTGAAAATCATTATCAATTTCCCACAGACCTGATGCTACAGTGCAACTCTCTAGGGCAGTGGTTCTCAACTTTCCTAATGCCGGGACCCTTTAAGACAGCTCCTCATGTGGTGGTGACCCCCAACCATAAAATTATTTCCGTTGCTATTTCATAACTGTAATTTTGCTACTGTTATGAACTGTAATGTAAATATCTGATATGCAGGATGTATTTTCATTGTTACAAACTGAACATAATTAAAGCATAGTGATTAATCACAAAAACAATATGTAATTATATATTGTGAAATATTTATTTCTAATGACAAATGAAATTTTGTTTTGAATCGTGGTGTAGCATGGGTAACAGTCTTCATATGACAACAGTAAACTACATTGCTACATTTTGCTACACCGAGGAGCGGTGTGTTGGTTCCTAAGACCATGGGAAATAGGTGTTTTCCAATAGTCTTAGGCGACCCCTGTGAAAGGGTCGTTCGACCCTCAAAGGGGTCGCGACCCACAGGTTGAGAACCGCTGCTCTAAGGCAAGCATGTTAAACTCACAGCCTGCAAGCCGCACGCCTCACTTATTTGGTGCGTGTTAGCTTTTGAGTTTGACATGCTTGCTACAGGGAAAGATCGGATTGGTGCACATGAGTTTGGTTTCAGGTCCAAATAGGGCTACCTTACTGCACAGCTGCCCCTCCCCCAATACACATCTTGAAATCTTACGATTTTCTCTACTTACTAAAAGGAAAGGAAATGGGCGACTGGCGATGGCGTGGCTCAGGGCACTAATTCCACAGAGGAAGGAGAAGGAGAAGCACGGAGAGAAGACTTGCCTGCCCACCCCCACGTGCAATACCTATTTACTCTGTGTCTGAGTAAAGATATGACAAGTATGGGGATGGCAATCTTGCCTCCTAGGGAAATGTGGCCTTTTCTCATTCCTTGTCAAGTGTCCCGGTCATGATGGGCATGGAAAGTATTGCTTCTTCTACATAATGTATCACCATACCTTGTCACCGCATTAGGTCCAAGCAGAGTATAAACACTTAAGCCTGTTTGTTGATTAAATAAAGACTTGTGCTAGAGACAGTGGAGGCCAGCAAAACCACCCAATTACCCACACGCTAGAAGGATTAAAAATCTATCGGGAGGGACCAGAAATGCACAGAAATTGGTTGGTCAATACCTATTTACTGTGCTATGTGCTAGGACTTGGAGATACGAAGACAAATGAGACGGGCGATCTGTCCTCCATGAACTCATGTTCTGGGGGATGACATAGCCAATTATTCTAATACCTCTGGCAAGAGCTATGACAGAGCTAATAGGGGACCACAGAGAGAGAGATTAACCTGCAATCAGACAAGGAGGACTTTCTAGAGGAGAGAAATCTAAGAGTTTGGAGAACGAGTTAAGGTGAGAAAGGAAGACAGGTGGACAAAAATAGCAAGATAAATCATCAGGGCTTGAAAAATTCTGGCACATTTGAGAATGAAAGTACAATTCTGCATGGCTAGAGTATAGGTTGTGTATGTGCTGGATGGGGTGCTGGTCTGGGAGGGGACATGATGAAGTTGGGCAGCCAGAAAGTGGCTTAACTACAGCTCAGCGGAAGGTCAGGCGAATAGAAGGTCAACATGGAGTTGCAGAGTAGAAAAGAAATTCAAGAATGAGGTAATTATAAAATAATTCTAACAAAGATGAACAAAAGCATCTACTCTGGAACCTTTAATATGTCATAAATGTTGGACACACACCATCTTGTATCCTCACACTCTCTCGCAGATTGTCCATCTTTTATGGATGAAGAAATGAAGCTCAGAGAGGTCGAGTATCTTGCCAAATCACAGTTGGTAAGGGACAGAGTAGCAACTCCAGCTCATGTCTACCTGCTCCCCAAACAGATGCTCTTAACGTCTAGCTCACATAATTGCGAAATGCACTTGAAAGGTAGGCAAAATATGGAAATGCAGAGATGAGGTTATATCTTTTATATAAAGTCCACAGCACTGTCCACCCCCAGAGATCTAAGGAGCTGGGCCCCGTTAGGGAGGTTGAGCAGCTACAAAGATTATGAAATGGATCCTCAGGGATCTGCATTTCCCTCCCTAATGCTCTCTCCCAAACCAACCTGCTGTCCTCTATCGCGGGAGACAGATATTCACCCCGAAGTTGCGAAGAGCCATTTCTAAAAAGTGCACCAAAGAAGTAAAACCTAGAACTGGCAGCTGATGGTTGGGCAAACTGGGGCAGAGAATACTTCATTATTATTTAGTTTTCCAAAAAGAGCGCACAGTTTCATCCTGTTTATAATATAAATTCACTGATGTCACAAAAGTATCTCATCAGCAGTCACTTCTACAAATAGAGCATTGACGCTTAAGATATTAACATGTTTCATAAATGTCATTGATGTATTAAGGCTTTTCTGACTGTCTCTCTATAAATAGCCAGAAAGCCAGAGGGAGGAAGGAGGAAGACACAGAACTGACTAATTCAATCAGAAAATGAGGAACCTATTCTTGCACAATTAAGTCTTATTTTTGAGCAACGCAAGTACACACCTGACTCTGATTTATGTTGAATTCTATGCATCAGCAGTGTGTGTATCAAAGGAGGGAAAGAGATAGTATGTGGAATTCAGGGGGTTTATTATTACGCCTTACAACCATCTTACGTTGCATGTGGGGAAACAGTCTCAGGGAGGCTGTACAACTCAGTGTTGGTCAGTGTTGCTTGGTGTTAGACAAGAAAAGCTTCAGAAATCGGACCTCCACATCAGCTATTAAAGGACACAACTGGTATTTTTATTTAAAAAACTGGAAAGCTCTGTTGGTGGGGGAAACAGCACTGGGAAGACATGGGCATAGGAGTTAGAAAGAACGAAAGAAGAGAGCGCATGAGCAATGTTGAAGCCTACCATGTGATGGGAATGTTATAGATGCGTGTTTTATCCAACATGATACTCAGGACGGCCCCTGAAAGGTAGGTGGTTAGACCTATTTCATGAAGCTCAGGAAGTTTTGTCACTCGTTGATGAATAAAGAACTCAACTGGCTTTATTGATCCTTGTCCCCTGAGGTGCCAAGCCCATTATCAGCCGTGCAGCCCAAGGATGAAGTTCCCACTCTACACTTGAACTTATACCTTCACCTCAGCCTCTCCGGGCCATGAGTGACAGTGTAATCAGTGGGCCCACTGCTCTCCACCCACAGCTCCCTCAGATGCAGGGACACAGGGATGAGCCCCTTCTCTTTGCCTGGCCTAAATCTTCACACTGGTTCCTTGCCTTCTAACTTTGGGCAAAATTGTAGAGATCAGTGCTGCCCTACATTACACACAAGATTGCCTACTTCAATTAGAAAAATAAGAGAAACCAGTAATTGTACAATTAAGTCCTGTATTGATGAACTGTACAAATAACTAAATGTCTAATTTTTGCCTTGAATTTATCTCGTAGCAGATGCTCCAGAACAGGCCACAGAACCATGCCACGCGAGGGAGCAAAGGGCATGAGGGAGGAGGGAAGGGAAAAGAAGAGATTTGTGGAATTTAAACATAAATACTGTGAAAAAGGAGGTTGTAGTTATGTAGTGCAAACCAGTGCTTTGATGTTGCTGTTACTATTTTTAGAGCCCTCTTAAGCTTCCCTGGAGCCCTATAGCCATAAAGAAAGAAAAGAAGGTTCCTCCCTCCCTCTCTCCCTCCTCTTTCTGCTCCTCCTCTTTCTTCACCTTAGCCTTTTTTTTTTTTTCTCACTCATCTGGTCATTGAAGTTATTAATGTTTTCTTTTTATTTCCGGACAAAGGCTTAGCTCATAATGACTTATAATAACCCCTAATTCATTTCACACCTGCTTTTTAACTTTTAACAATACATACTGTTGCAAGACAATACTTGCTTAAAGTAAAACTAAATTACACGACACGGAAGACTATTAAATAGAAGGAGAAAGCTCTTTACGGGTCCCATCCCCAGGTCTTTGTTGGTTCCCACACTGGCTGGGAAATAGCACTGGGGCTGAGCAGAGCTGCTCTGGCTTCTTTTTATCCGGGTTTGTGGTCTGGCTCTCCCTCCTCCAACCTCTGTGACTTTAGGGAAGTGACTCGCTTTCTCTGGGTCTCACTTTCCTCAAGTGAAAAACTCAACGTCATGACCTGTCTCTCAGGATTGCTTGCGAGGATTAATGAATGAATGTACCTCAGTCCAATGCCTGACCCACACCACAGGGAGAACTCCCACATGTTAGCTACTCCAGCACAGCACAGTTGGTTAAGTCTAGATATTACATGTAGAGGATGCTTGATTCCCCTTAAACCAGTGGTTCTCAACCTTCCTAAGGCCGAGACCCTTGCATACAGTTCCTCATGTGGTGGTGACCCCCAACCATGAAATTTTGCTACTGTTATGCATTGTGATGTAAATACATATCTGCATTTTCCGATGGTCTTAGGCGACCCCTGTTCGACTCCCCAAAGGGGTTGCGACCCACAGGTTGAGAAACACTGGCTTAAACTATCATGTGGGCCTTATCCAATGTCTGCTGACATGAACTCATCTTCTTAAATATATACTCCTTTTTTTTTGGATGTACCTACTCAGTTCTTCATGGATGGAATTGAGAAGGTTATCTTCTGTGGTTTCATTTTCTTTTGTAGGCAGTGCTGAACTAAGTGTCAAAACAGACATTTAAAAGGATCCACAACTGTATCACTCAATTGGCCCATTTGTTATATGAAGTCCTACTATGCTGTTACGCTCCCCTCTGAAAAAATGACAGGAAGAGTTCCAACAGGTATTTTGCTTGGAATTTCTTCCCCTGACTGGTCCCAAGGCAGTTCATTCAGCAAAGGATTACCTGGAGCCGTGTGTTCAAAGGCCAGCCAGCACAGTGGAGGGTGTGATAGAGAAATGAACCGAAGCTACGACGGAGACATTGAGGCATTCAGCACAACAGAAACCAATGTGACCTTGTCTCCCAATGTTGGTAGAAAGTCACTGTTATTTATATTATTGCTGCTCTCTAAAGGTCTCTTGGGTTTCGGCTACTCTTAAGATTTTTTCAAGGTAATTTGGTGTCAGGACCCCTGAGGCCTGAGAATGACCTGGGTCTTAGGAAAGCCTAACTGGGTTGATATGTTCTTTCCTGTGCCCTGTCCCCCAGGCACCCCATTATAACCACAGCCCAGGGGCACTGTTAGAAACCTCTGATTTTTGAGTTCTCAGCTGTTCAACTCCCCAGCGCTTAGGAATACATATCCCTGCAACTTTTCTATTTCAAAATATCACAGGCAAAAAACCACTGAGACTTGGGTCTGCAGCAGCGAGCAGAAGGAAAATCAGAGAAAACAATACACGGGGAGAGGGGTAAAAAAGAGCTGACATTTTCTTCTTGTCTGAATAATGCATTTGAATGTTATATTTGAAGGCTCTCTCCATCTATTCTGCTATAGATGGAGAGGGGCTTAAGGGGGAAAGAGGTGAGAAGGGAAAGAAATGAGAAAGAGAGAGAAAAGTGTGAGCCTCGAGTGATGGGCATTGTAATTGAGAAAGTTATTTCTCAGCTGGGCCTGGCTCTAAAGTTCACCACTGAATTATGTGTTAGGTGTTTGGAGACTGTCTCCGGAGCACCTGTCACACCTGTAACAGACTGAGCTGGATGTGAGATCATTCCATTTCAGGACCTACTGCAACCTGTTCAATTTCCCTCTTGGGTCTTCTTTCTTCCTCCTCTTCTTTATATTTTTTAAAACATATGTTTATTGATTTCAGAGAGGAAGAGAGAGGGAGAAAGATATAGAAACATCAATGACAAGAGAGATTCATTGATTGCTACCTCCTGCACACTCCACTTGGGAGATAGAGGTCCCACCCCAGGGATATGCCTGTACCGGGAATCAAACCGTGACCTTTTGGTTCATAGATCAATGCTCAATCACTGGCAGAGCTATTTTATGTTATTTACTTAATCCCACGTCTCTCCTTTTCTCACAGTTATTTTTAAGATACAGAGTAAAGGCTCAGTAAATATTTGCATACAACCATACAAACTTTCCTTTCCCATAATAGACATTATATTTAAAACCACAGGACTAGGCCAAATCCACACTAAAAATACTTAGGACAATATATGAACTCTGTGAAGCAAAATATGCTTCACTTTATCCTCAACGATTGTCCTTAAAAAGTGTGTGAAGAAAGTCTGCACATACCTGCAAGTCTTTCATATATTATGAGAATATATAGTACATGTATTATGAACAAGTTCTTTTTAAAATATTTTTTCTAGATGGATGCAAATCCTAGTTGAGACTTCTGCAACTTTCTTAATTAGCTTCTAGTATTTAAAGAAAAATATGATTTCACCAATTAAATTTTAACAGCACTCAAAATAAGTTGCAAAATTTAAATGCAAAGTAGATGAAAAATTTTATTAACATTTGGCACAATTGCTTAAGAATAAAAACTCCATATCAAGTTCTAGTATAACTTAGCACACAAAAGATAATCTAAATATATGGAAAGGGAGAAGAGGAGAAAGACAGAAGAAGGAAAGAAGAGAGGAGAAAGACAGGGAGAGAATGACAGATGAAGAAAAGGAAAGAAGGGAGAACATGTGTATGAAGGGAGTTAATGGCATTCCTCTGCGATATTACATAGAATGAGCAAGCCTTTCAGAGGAGCAAACATTCACTGTGATTGGGTGCCAGGGGAACTTTCGATGGAGATCCAAAGGGAAATAATTTGAAAATGTAGTAAGTTGTTGGCCACTTCAACCGCAGGAAGTAAAGGGGAATGTTTAAGCTCCTAGTTTAAAGAACTGGCTTCGGTATCAGACTAGACTTGTTCCTTTCTCAGCTTTTCTACTCACTAAATAGATGGCCTTGGACCAGTTACTTAACTTCCCTGGGCCTCAGTTCCTTCATATGCAAAATGGGAATAATTCCTAAGGGCCATAGAGAGAATGAGATGACAAAACCTGCTAAGAGTGTAGCACAGTGTCTGTGCAGATCATACCCTTTGTTGCTGCTATTCTTCTTCTTTAAAAAAACATATCTGTTTTATTGATTTTTTTTTACAGAGAGGAAGGCAGAGGGATAGAGAGTTAGAAACATGGATGAGAGAGAAACATTGATCAGCTGCATCCTCAACACCTCCCACTGGGGATGTACCCGCAACCAAGGTACATGCTCTTGACCGGACGCTCTATCTACTGAGCCAAAGCAGTCAGAGCCTTCTTCTTAATTACTACTACTGTTATTTTTTAGGAAAATAATAGCTCAATATTTAGAAAGAACCCTACATGTATTTATTCTCATTGCCCATCAATCCCCCTCCTGGAAATGAATTTCCAGAAAATAATTTAACAAAAGGATAGAGCTAAAGTGCTCATCACTATAGCATTAGCCATAATTGTCAAAAAAAAAAAAATGGAGCAACTTAAATGTCCATCAATAGGGGAATCGTTTACAGTAAATTATGATGTATCAACATAATAGGGTATTATGCAACCATTACAATAATTATGGCAATGTAACATCATGAACAAATGCTTACCATTTAACGTTAAGTGAAAAAAATAGAATGATATATACAGTACAACGGCAGCATTGTAAAAATATGCATGCATATTGGCAAGTCCTGGAAACTTATATGCAGAACTTGAAATAATTATGTATGGATGTGCACTTAAAAGATTTTTTTCCTTTTTACAAATTGTTTTATAATATTGTTTTGAAACCATCTATTCAATAAGGAAAAACAGGCAGCAAGAGATTACTAAGTAGGCATACTTGTTATAAATCATATCAGGGAATTAGTGTTAAAACAGATTTGCCTAGAGACATGCATACAAGGGCTTTGGGACATTTATGTGGCAATATTTATAAATAATAAGCAAACAGCTAACACTTATATGACTTTTACTATGTGCCAGGTATTATCGCCTGGGCACTTAATTCATTTTATACGCAGAAATTTTTATAACAACACTGTTTTAGAGATAAGAATACTAAGGCACCTCGTGTTTGGAATTGTCCATAAATAGTGGAATGGGATTCAAATCTAGTCAGTCTTATCCGAAAATCCATATTCCTAGCCTTCAGCCAGGAATGGCTTCATGGGTGAGTGGCCAGTGCGGTCACCCCATAAGGAGCCCCCTGCGGGGAGGACCCCCTGTATGGGGTTTAATGCTCTGTTGTTGCGGTCCTGAAATTCTAAATGATGATTTCATCTTTGAATGAAGTAAACTCTGATGGGACAATGGAATAGGTGCTGAAGTCTTGGAGCCACTGCTCTCATGTGGTTTTGCCACCTGAGATGTGTTCATAGACTCCACCCTCTACTCCTGTGCCCCTGGCCCTGACCATACTCCACCTCTCCACCTCTCCACTTCTCCCACCCTTCATCAGGATGATGACCACATCACACTGGCAGAGCCAAGAATATGTTTCATCATCCTCTTCTATCCCCAGTGGGGGCCTGCATAGGGTTGGGCCTGTGCCTGGTGCCATCTTTGGGTGGCACAAGGCTATGAATGTCTTTCCCTGGCTGGTATCACTATAATGCATTCCCTTGATCCAGGTACTAAACACCCTGCTGTTGTAATGAGCAACTGGAATCCCTGGGGTGTGTTTGGCCTCTCTGCTATGAGTTGGGGCAAGGACATGAGGCAAATACAGACTGGCTTTCTCAACCTAATCAGGGCCCAACTATCTATTTTTAACTGAACCCAATTTATTACAAAGGTTACCTTACATTCTGATATGGTTTTATATATTCACATACAAGCATAAATACCATTAAAATGAAGACTCCTGGCCTTGGCCTACCACAAATCAGAGGACACAGTAGGAGGAAAATCACAGAAATGATATTTCTGCCAGTGACCTGAGATCACATGTTCTGTACAATTTTCATCAGAAAAGATGATTTAGCTCACAGGGTAGAAGTTATATGATCTTAGCTGTCTCCAAAACCGGAAGTCATAAGCCAGCTTCTGGCAGATACTGTGTCATCCAGGAGCTGATCATGCTCCATGGTTAACACACATGCTGGTCACCATTCCCCTGGGATAGGAATCCAGGTGTGCCGTAACCCTGTCACCTATGTGGCCTTTCAGTAGTCACTTCAATCATTCATAAAAGCTGTAAGATCATCTTATATCAGGTTGTTCTGAGAAGTAAACTAGGCAATGTCATAAAGTAGTTATTAGTATAGTGCCTGGTACAGAGTAAGGACTCCAAAAAGTTTATTTGTATGGCAGGCTTATTCGGCATCCTACACACGGAAGTGAGAACTTCGTGCCTCAGATACCATATGGGAAAGGGATGATGAAGGATGACATTCTGTTGGGAGAGGTTAACAACCTGATATTTTAATCCTCCTCTGAGCGAAGCACACCTGCACAGCATGTACTAACAGCTAGAACCAATCTATGTATCTCCTCAGAAACGTATCTCCAATGTGCTCGTATACTCCTGCAAAAGACTTGGTTGAATTCACAAAATTATGTGAAATGCCACATGGTAAGAGAAAATTTTGGTTTGAAAAATCAGAACAGGTGCTCTCAGTTTATTCCTTATTCATAAAAATAACCTGAGCATTTCCAAGTGGAGTCTGAGAGTTTGAAATTTCAAGGGGATTATTCGATGCATAGAAACTCCCCATTGGAGGGAGCCTTTCATTTATGTATCTCTGCTAATGATTGAGTGAGTGATAAGTTAGCTAGACAGTGAGGAAAGAAACCTATGTTGCTGACAACTTTGTGAAAAAAAATCTTTGTATACACTTCTTAAACCAACTTGACATAATTTACAACAATAAGACAAATGTGCCTATTTCAAGTATGCAAATCCATGACTTCCATAAATGTATACATTCCGATGACCACTGCTTCCATCAAACTACAGAATGCTAGAATGTCCATCATACCCACAAGTTCCACTGTGTCCCTTCCCAATTAATCCGCCACCCTCTATTCCAGGCAATCACTGATCTGATTTCTATTACAGTAGGTCGATTTATCTAGTCCAGTGGTCGGCAAACTCATTAGCATGTGGCTCATGAGCCACAGTTTGCCAGCCACTGATCTAGTCCAAACCTTCATGTATGTGGAATCTACACAAAGATTCATGTGTTGGCGTTCTTCGCTCTTTAGAGAGGGAGGGAGAGGAAGAAGGAAAGAGAGAGATTTTATTGTAAGTCAAGTTGACACATAAAATCAACCATCGCAAGATAAGCTGAAAGTATTGGCAGTTTCTTTGTATTGCTAATTTACATTACATGCTATGGAAATACCACATTTTGTTCATCCGTTCACCTGGTTCGGCATCTTATCCCAGTTGTTGGTTATTTTAAATAAAGCTGCATGAACACTGCTATATAAGGCTTTTTAGTGAAAGTGTATTTTTATAACTTTCAGGTAAAGAGACATTTTCTTTCCCACTTGGGAATTTGGGACCATGTGCTAGGCATGTATTTTTATCCTTATAAGACACTGCCAAACGTTTTTTGTTTTTTTTTCCCCCCAAATGCTTGTGCCATGTTGTGCTGCCACCAGTCACATGCAAGGACTATTTGCAAATTAATAAAACATTTCTTCATTAACTATTTTATTGGCCATGAATACAGAGGACTTTAAATTTCCACCAAATAACCCCCCATCAAATTTCTCATCAAAAAATGTGAAAATTGTTTTCCTTTTTCATAAAGGGTAACAAGAAGGGTCATGGTACATATTAAATTGATCACAAAACTGCTTTCAGAAAATTGAAGTCCTCGGATTTATGACTGGTGTAAAAATAAGTCTCGGCACAATGCTCTCTATACATGGAGTTTAAAATATCATAAACTTGACAGAAAAAAAAGATTCAAAGTGAGCCATAGAGAGGTAGTATGCTATCAAGGAAAAAAAGCTGCTTCTCTTCCAACTCAAATAGGAGACTTGGGGTATATATTGCTTCCCTTTCCTGTAATATGCCAGTAGGATCTTATCCTATGTTACAGAAAAGTAAATAGCCTGGCTGTAGAAGCTACTTTTATCACTCTCTTAGTCCATTTGGGCTGCCATAACAAAATATCACACACTGGGTAGCGTATAAACAACAGAAATTGGTTGGGTGAGGGCCCTCTCCCAGGTCATAAACTTCTCATTGAACCCTCCCAGGGCAAACCGGGCAGGGCAGTGCTGAGAGGTCTCTTTCATGAGACTCCACCCTCATGACCTAACCACCTCCCAAAGGCCCCACCTCCTAGCACCATCACTTTGTGGGTTAGGATACCAACATATGAATCAGGGAGGCCAAGCCAGGGGGAGAGGGGGAGGGGGAGGGGGATGGGGGGTGGATGGTGGGGGATGTTGGGGAAGGTGAGGGAGTAGGGGGTGGGGGCACATAAACATTCAGATCATAGCCATCTCACCTTGTAGTTGCGTTCACACTGTCCATGAAAAGCAAAAAATAAGAGAACGATTACAGGATTACAAACCAGCACTGACTAAAATTTCAATATCTGTCTCCATAGCATCCTGGCAAGGACCCAAGGAGGCAGAAAACCTTCAGAAAAAAATGAACTGTATTCTTTTTTTTTGCACCTTCCCTGTCCAAACAGTCTGCAGGGATCCCTAGGTACTCAACAGGTGTGTGGGAAAGAGGGCAGAACTTGCCTTTATGCCCTGCAGGTCAGCCTGAGCTCGGATCATACTGACATGCAATTATTAATCTTTGTGTACACATCTAGGCTGCAGAAGTCGCTCTTATTTGTGGCCTGCTGGATTGAAAGGCTCTTCGATGAAGCCTGTAAAACAGGGACTATCTCCAGGTGAGGACCTGAAGCTAGGGCGTGTACCTGGCTTTCCCAAGGTCACACTGGTGACATCACTGCCATGAACCTGGCATCCACTGAAGACCTTCTACCCTCCAACTCTGGTGCTCCAGGAGTGACCCTCACGCTACAGTAAATGTTGTGCCTTAAAAAATATTTCTATTTCTGCTCAAAAGTAAGAGCTTTGTGATCTGAATTATGTCACCCTTTTTTCATCTCTTCTTTCTTTTCGCCTTTGTGGTGGTAGCCTGAGGTTCATGGCAGAGGTGTGAATTAAACTTACAACTCCTGATGACAAAAGTCCCCAGGCCATGCAAGACACTGTGTTGATACATAATAATCTCATCAGGGGGTTCTGAGGCCTAATTAATTACTGTTTGCAAAGCAGCCTGAAATGGAAAGATGAAAGGTTTTACCAGAGTGTACAATATTGATGGCGGTTTAAGCAGGGTATGTACAAACTAGCGGAAATGACAGACAGTGAGGCAGAGGCGCGGTGGAAGCACTCAATTAGTGGCACACCTGCAAACCCCGGAGGTTCAAATCCAAGCAGATCCACCTGCTTCTTCATCCTTCAGCTGTAGCTGGATGAGTGAACCACACACATAGGTCACCTCAGCAGGAGCTTGGATTTGTCCTGGGAGGTAGACCACGTGTATCTTTTCTTTTGAAGGATTGATTGTGTTTATAGCAGACAGATCAACGGAGTGATAGTTCCCTGATCACTTTCCCTTATAAGGCCATGCATGGAACTGTTTAAATGTTAATAGAAATTTGCACTATCTAGAAGGAATATTTAAACTTATTTGGTATAGCAATGAAGACAAAGGATGAGGTCTATGGATCAAATAATGGGAAATGTACAAGTTCAGTGACTGAAAGGAATCTCACAGGGCGATCTGTCTATAAATTCCTAATTTGGCAGGCCATGGAGGGGAGTCCCACCAGAAGGCCTATAACTTCTCTAGTGAAAGGTATGTCAGCCCTGTCCATTGTTCTGGTATGTCTAGGTTAACACGCCTTGGAAATGACTGCAGTAATCCTCTTTCCAGACCCCTCAAAGGCATAACCATTCTCAAGGAAGCATAAAATCTTCTTAACTATCTTGTACCTTACTCTTTCCCACCCTCATGCAGCTTTCCTTACATTCCCACCTTAATTCCAAATGTATAAAATCAACTGTAAAACTGTAATTCTTGGGAGCATTTGAGATCTTGCTTCCCACCATTCCATCAGTTTGGCTCAAATAAACTCTTGGAAAAAATTCTCTACAAGTTGGAATATTCTTACTTGGGCAGGTCAGATCTGGGTTGCAGTTCTTGCTACTTGATAGTTGGATCAACTTAACATCTTGAGCTCATTTTCATCATCTAAGAAATGGTTTGCTGCCGATGGAAGATTTAGATGGGTGCGGAGCAGGGTACCTGACACACTGTGACCACTCCACAAAAAAAGAGCTTTAATCATGCAGGACACAGACCTCACAGAGCACCTCCTAAGTCCTTTATTTAGGAAATGAGGAGCCTCAGAGGCTAGTCTATAAACTAAGTGAACATAACTCTCAAACCAAGCTTTAGTTCCCACACTGGATCAACACCAAGACACCTCCAGGGAAACTGAGCCCCCCCCTGACTTAAAGAGCTTGAGTTATTTTATTATAGTATTATATTTAAAATATATTTTTATTGATTTTAGAGAGAGGAAGGAAGAGGATGAGATAGAAACATCAGTGAGAAACACTGATCAACTACCTCCTGCATGCCCTCTACTGGGGATTGAGCCTACCACCTGAGCATGTGCCCTGACCCAAAACTGAACCAGGGTCCACGTGGTGCATAGGTTAATGCTCAACCACTAAGGCACACAGGCTGGGCTATTGTTGATTTTTTATTTTATTTTTTTGAGAATAAGCCTTCAAGTATTCCTGGGGTTGAATAAGAGATCAGGATTGAAAACTCAACCTAATCACCCACTATGTGATCTTGGGCTATGTCAGAGCCTTAGTTTGCCTTCTGTTAATAACTGGGATGATATATTGTTATGAATGGGATTGTTTGTGTGCCCCCAAAATTCACACATTGAAGCCCTTACTCAATGTGATGATATTAGGAAGTTGGCCTTTGGGAGGTGATTAGAAATAGATGGGGCCATAAGAACAGGAAGGGACTAGAACTTGCTCTCCCCCATGTGAGGGACACAAGAAGAAAGCAGCTATCTGTAAGCCAAGAAGAGAGCTCTCCCCAGAACCTGACCATGCTGGCACCCTGTTCTCAGACTTCCAGCCTCCGAAACTGTACAAATCAAGATTCTGTAGCTCAAGCCACCTAGTATCTGGCATTTTATTATAGTAGCCTGAGCTAAAAAATACCTATATCTCTATGGACATATCTATTATCTAGATATCTAGATATTGATATAGATATGTAATTATATCATTTTGAGACTCAAGAAGTTCAAACATCTAACCCCGTACAGACATGAAGATGTTCCATAAACACTAGTTCTAATCTTCCCTTTCCTTTTAGTATAGAAGGCAATATTTGAGCTTCAGTTCCTTGTTGGCTGAATGACCTCCTTGGTTCTTGGCAATAGCATTGGGTGCTTGACAATCATCCCAGAAGTTAAAGTGTTTGGGAATAAGGAGGGAAACCTTCTGATGAAAAATATATTTGTCTGTGCCGTTTCATTATTATGATTATTTACCTGCACTCAGAGCAATGGCTGGGGAGCCAAAAGCACCAGCAGGTTAACAGGACTGTGATTTATTGGCATCTTCCCTTGGGCAGGAGCGGAGTGTGCCCTCCACCACTGCACGCTGCCTTGATTCCCGGGAACAAAATTGCAAGAGACTGCAGCTTCCACCAGGCACTGAGACAGCAGGTGGGGTTAATGCATTTCACAGTGAATCCTGATTTATAAAATAAGCTTCGCAACTTATGAATATGGATGCGATTTCTGCAAACAAAAGGTTGCTTGGCTCCCAATTGGAGAAGACCAGATTTAAGAATGCAGTGTCATGGCAGGACCTAAGGTGAGGAACGAAGAAGTTCAAAGGGTCCAAGGGGAGGCAAAAATAGATGAAGATCGGGAAGAAGTCAGGAAACAGAGGCCGCCCCAATGCCACAGAGAGACTGGCCCAAGGAAGGGCAGGAGATAAATCAAGAGGGATGAGAGGAGGTGAGAAAGGTAAAGTGGGAGCCCAAAGCAGTTAGGAAAGAGAGGACAGAAGCAAAAGGTCAAGGCTACCTTGAACTATTCATGTCTTCAGAGGGAATGGAGGACAAAAAATCTTCATAATGGATTGAGAGAAAAGTTGTGAAAGTCTTTCCTGTGGCATTTAAACTAATAAATATGTATAACTCTATGGGCTGTGTGGTGTGTGGTGTGTGGAAACACAGCTATTTTTGGTGTCTTCAATTACAGAATGCTCAGTGGGATACAGTCAGGCTTCCTACACGACTGATCTCGTGACCAAGGTTAAAGAGTTTCTCAAGTGCTTGGAAGTTTCAGTTAGGGTATATGACTTGATACTTGGACCGATGTTTAGGTGTTAACAGCATTCTCAACAGGGTTTGATTGACTCATTCAGACACTAAAATAGCATGAGGGAGTGAAGAAGGAAGAGGGACTGACATTTCTTGAGGGCTCACTGTGGTTGGGCCTTTCATATAACCATCTTATTCATATTTCCTAAAGAATGTGGTGACTTTATCTCATTTGAATTTTTTTTTAACTCAAAAGGAGAGGGGCATGATTCTATAGGCCACATAATGTTATCTCTAATTTATTTGTATCCACTCTGATACTGGGTCAAAATCACTCCTTTTCTACTCTTAATTCATGTGGATAATAGGGAAACGACTTCCCCTGAAATCCCAGGGGTGGAGAACATTTAATCAGAGAATCAGATATGTCTGACTATAATCATCATTGGTTAGTTCAGAGATGGCTACAGGACCCAGTACTCAGAAAAAGAGGGGAAAAAAGGCATCATCAACAAAATATTTCAGGAAATTCTCTTTAGAAGAGGCAAGAAATGGAGCAAAGTAGAAAACAACTTTTTATGAATATCTACAATGATAATACTAATGGTGATGATAACTTTTACTGAGCACCTAGCTGCTTTATACAATTCCTGATAGTCACAATGTTTCTGAAATTTTGATGTTATAATCCCGTTTTGCAGATGAGTAAACCGAGTTTACATGTGTTTAAGGAACTTACTCAAGTGCCACGGGTGGAATGCAAGCCCAAACAATGCCTCTCACCTCTGCCTTCTATTGCCCCTGTTGTTCAGCCAGCCTGTGCTAGTTCAAAAGATAATACTGTATTTGTTTCTATTGTTCTTCAGATTCCACACATAAGTGAAATCATATGGCATTTATCCTTCTCTGACTGACTTATTTTACTTAGTATAATACTCTCCAGGTCTATCCATACATATTGTCATAGATGGTTAAGTTTTTGTTGTTTTTATGGCCAAGAAATATGCTATTGTACATATATACCACTGTTTTTATCTACTCATCTATTGATGGACACCTGACTTGCTGCCACAGCTTGGTTACTGCACTCTAAAGAACAACATAAATGAACAAACAAGACAGAAGGACTCACAGATGCACAGAACAGACGGATGGTTGCCAGAAGGGCGGCGGGGTTGGGAGAGTGGATGAAAAAGGTGAAGGGATTAAGAAGTACATATTGATAGTTACAAAATAGCTATGGAGACGTAAAGTACAGCATAGGGAATAGTCAATAATATTTTAATAACTATGTTTAATAACTATGAGAGGGAACACTTTGCAAAGTATCTGGTTGTCTAATCACTAAGCTGTACACTTGCAACTAATACAAAATAATATTGAATGTAAACTGCAATTGAAAAAAAAATAAAGAAAAAAATGGCTTTAAAAAGATGTTTTATTTGCATCGCCCTAATTAGAAGCATTATCTCATTTGTCTTTCCCACATATCTTTTAGAGTAGATAGAAAAAGTAACATTAGCTCCATTTTGTAGAGAAGAAGAACAATGCGGAAAGATACAGGAATTGCCCAGATTCATGTTCATCCATCCAGAAATATTTTGTGCCATACATTGTGTGGAAACTTAGGACTATGTGATCAGCAAATGTATGGTTCCTGCACTCTTGGGGGTCTGAACCTTGTGAGCCATTAATGATGTCATCACAGAAACACACATGTAATGGCAAGCTAGAAAAACTAGCACAGGGAAAAGTTGCAGTGCCATGAGCATGTACCCGTTCTGCGAAGGACAGATGGACTGATCTATGCTCTGGTACTTGCAGGAAGAGAGAGGGCAGAGTTAACTGGTTGGAAGTGGGACAATGTAAGCAGAGAAGGAAGGGCTTGTTGGGATATTCCACAACTAGACTGAAGCAGGGGGAATAGGTTCCCCAAACAGAGGGTTAGTAATCTGGGTGCTCACAGGGCAAAGGGGAGTCTAGCAGAGGCTGACCAGATGGACAGCGAGCATGGTCATACGGGTGACCATGTGTGCAGATATTTGTTTGGTACCATAGGGAAGTAGCAAGATCTTGAGGAGTTGTAAGCAAAGGAGTGGCTTTTGCATTTTCAAAAGGTCCCTCTGGTTGCAGAGAATCTATTAAAGGAGATTTGGCCTGAGGACAGGGAGGCTGGGAGGGAGGCTTTTCCAGGAGGGAGGGGGTGAGTGCGGGGAGGGTGCGGTTGCCTGAACTGGGAAGTGTCAGAGGAATTGAAGAGGAGGTGGTGGATTTCAGACCTGAAATTAACATAACTCAGACTGATTGACTTGGGGATGGAGGAGAGACTAAAGAAATGCCGAGCCAGTCACCTGGGATCCGAGTCTAGGACTGCAGGCAGCGTGACAAGGACCGCTGGAGCCGGGGACTCGTTCTTAATTTAGATCTCCAGGATATCTGGGCAATGAGCGCGCTGAGCATCGGGACTGGAGATACTCAAACTGGTTAGGAAATGAGGCCACTTCCCAAGTTCTGCAGTGGAGGCTGGACTTGTGAGAACCTGTGGGGGAGGTGTGTGTGCGCGCGTGCGCACGTGTGTGTGTGTGTATGTGTGTGTGTGTGTGTAAGAGAGAGAAGGAGATAGAGAGGAGAGAAAAAGAGAGAGCTTTAACTTTTTTCTCCTGCCCCAGTTTCTAAGAGCTGCTCTGTCTTTTGTGTTCTTTGCCAAGACGAAAGAAAACAGATTGTTCTTGCTCAGAGCATTCAGCTGACTCAACTGATGCCAAACCAAAAAAAAGAAAAAAGGAAAAAAAGAAAAAAAAAGCCCTAAGAACATAAGAATTGCTCATGTGTACAGAACACTTTACAGTTTAGCAAGGGCTCTACATTACACTCAGAAAACTGTAAACCCTGTGAGGCAAGGCTCCTGCTATTCATTTTGCTGCAATTTGAAAGACACACACACACACACACACACACACACACACACACACACACACAAATGTTCTGAGAGGTTAAATGATGGGCGTTAAGTCTGACAATATATTTGCATCAATTATATCTGACCTGAGTTCTTCCTTCACCGGTTCCATCAGGCTTGACTTCACCATGAAGGGGCCACCTAAGATAGGAAGGACCTTGTCTGGTCCTTCCCCAGTCACAAAGCCTTTCACAGTAGGCACTCATTCACTTTCGTCATCACCACAAGACCCAAGTTATCAGCCTCACTGCAGAAAACAGAGGATCCCAGGCGCCCCAAGTCCAACGGCCAGCGAGGATAGAGTTGGTATGACCCATTTCTTCTTCTCAGGCCCTCTGCCTCCTCCCAGGATCACTGTTAAGCTAAGAGGAATGGGACCTCAGGTTCAGAGAGAGAGATACTGTATTCAACTAATTCAAATATGATGGGGGTTGAGGATGCTCTCCCCAATCTAGAGTTAGGTTAACAATCTCATCAGAATGTGGCCTGAGGAGGGCTGGGTTAAGAGCAGCTAGTACTGCAATCTCCTAACTGGAAATCTGTGGGATTCCATCTCAAGCCCCAGAGCCCCGATTTAGCCAACTCAGCCTCAACCAGACGGTCTCTGCTACCATCTCCGACGGCAACCCTTTATCTGCACTTCTAGCACACCACGCTTCCCTGCCAACGGGCAGGCATTGACCACCCGGAGCCTGCTGGCTGCTAGAGCCAGCCCTGAGGCTTCGGGAAGAATCAAGTTAGGTGTAGTTCTCAAGTTAGGATAAGGCGAAGAGGCGAAGAAGTGGAAAGGCATAGAACGGCGCTAAAGACCTTCTTTTGAGTAATGAAACTATAGTTCCTGAGGATGTGCTGGGAGATGCATGCATGCACATTTATTGCATAGCCCAGTGAAGGAGGGGATAATGCCATTTGGCAGAAAAGAAATCGAATCAGAGAGGTTATGCTACTGGTCCGAGGTCACACAGCTAGAGGGGCAGAGCTAGGATTAAACATCCTCTCTCTCCAAGGCCATGTTCTTTTCACATTTCCATTTTTCTTCATATTTATCATCTCTACTAGAGGTCTAATGCACGAAGATTCACGCAAGAGTAGGCCTGCCTTCCCCTGGCTGCTGGCACCCAGGACCCGAGCTGCTTTGCTTTGGCTGCTGCCAGGCACCCAGGACCTGGGCCGCTTCGCTCCAGCCACCACCACCACCCACCAGGGGCGTGCTCCAAGCTGCACCAAGCCTGCGAGGAGCACGCCTGCACCCCTGGTGTGTGTCCGCTGGGGCTGGGGGCAGCACCAAGTCCCCTCCTGCCCATCTGCGTGTGCAGCCACCTCCTGAGCTGGTCGTGACACTTTAAGATGTCCCGGCTAATTTGCATATTACCTATTTATATATATTGTTTTGAGACTCTCTTTTGGGAGTATTCCTGGTCTCATTTCTATTTCTCTCTCAAGGCAAAGATCAAGAAGCACCTGCTCTTTAAAGCTCTCCTTTTCCCCTCAAGTGAAATGCTGAGCAGAGAATAGAGTATCAGAATGAAGACAGCCAGGAGACGACATAGGAAAAGAAACCCCCAGCGGCTGAGCTGCAAATATTGGTTATTTTTCTATCACCTTGCTTGTGGATGCTGGAAACAGACTTCTGTTGATTATGTTAATGAATCCTCTGTGACTCTCCATTGCTTATGTATAATTAAGATGGCCTTTAAAAAAAAATACCTCCGTCCAGAGTTTGAGGAAACTAAAGTGTCTGTTTGGATTGTAATAACTAATAACAGAAAATATGGCAACTGCTTCCAAAATAAGTGCAAGAAATGAGCTGCCCGGTGGCTAAGGGAGATATTCAAAGAGCATCCAGCCGAGACCGGTTTGGCTCAGTGGATAGAGCGTCGGCCTACGGACTGAAAGGTCCCGGGTTTGATTCCGGTCGGGGGCATGTACCTTGCTTGCGGGCACATCTCCAGTGTGGGGTGTGCAGGAGGCGGCTGATCGATGTCTCTCTCTCTCATTGATGTTTCTGACTTTCTATCCCTCTCCCTTCCTCTCTGTGAAAAATCAATAAAATATATTTTTTAAAAAAAGAGCTTCCAAAGCGCTGTCGGAGGCGTATTGGGTTCAGGATAGGGATGGGATGGCCCTATTCTCTTCCAGTCACCCTATTAGGAGGTATCCCCGGTGCCACATTTTGGGAAGAATGTTGACAATTGGATGGGGTCCAAATGAGAGTTCCTAAATAACTAAAGGGCTGGAATGATTCCTTTACAGGGCTTATTAAAATGAATGCACTCTCCTGGGCCTCATTTTAAAAATTAACAGATTCAATGCAATTGGTATTTCTCAGCTGTACTTCTTTACTCGTTAGTTGTTGGTTATTTGTTCATTGAAAGAGCATGATGTGGAGCAATCAATCACAGATCACTTTGAGGATTTATGCTCCAGATACGTATCAATCACTTGCTATAAGCCTGATGCAATTACAGATGCTTGGATGACCTCCATGAACATGGCTCTTGTTGCACGGAGCTCACAGTCTAGAGATGTGGTATAAAATAAGCAAGTAAACCAGGAGATGGAGAACACAATTTCAGATTGCGATAGGGGATACCGAGAAAACAAAACGGGACAGGGAGGGGAAGGTGATAAACAATAATGGGTTAAGTTAACCGTTTGGTGACAACAAAGAGATATTTAAGATCTGGATGAGCAGAAGGAACCAGGCCAGCAACAGATTTACGGCAGGGCGTTGCAGGTAGAGGCAATAGCTGGTGCGCATTTTCTGAAGCAAGCATGAATGGGGTGATTTTAGAAGAGAAAGGAGGCTGGGGGAGCTATGGTTCAGGGAGTTAGGGGGACAGTGGCAGACGATGAGGTGAGGGAATAAGAATGGGTCAGACCATGGAGGGCCTGGTAATGAGAATGGATTTTATTCCAAGAGCCATGGGAGGGAGCCTTTGGAGGATTTCCTATAAAACAGTGACATGCCAAGACCGGTTTGGCTCAGTGGATAGAGCGTTGGCTTGCGGACTGAAAGGTCCCAGGTTCGATTCTGATTGGGGGCTTTTACCTTGCTTGCGGGCACATCTCCACAGTGGGGCGTGCAGGAGGCGGCTGATCGATGTCTCTCTCTCATCGATGTTTCTGACTTTCTCTCTCCCTTCCTCCCTGTAGAAAATCAATAAAATATACTTAAAACAAAAACAAAACAGTGACATGATTGTTGGTTGTGTTACCTGCCATTGAATCAGCTCTGGCTCCTAGTGACCCTGTGAATGAATGACATCCACAGTGTCTTGTCCCCAGCAGCCCTACTCAGCTCCTGTACACACATGCCTATGGCTTCTTTCATGGAGCCAGTCCATCTTGCATTTGGTCTTCCTCTTTGCCTGCTGCCTGCTATGTTTCTCAGCATCCCTATCTTTTCCAAAGAACCCCACCTTCTCATGATGTGCCTGACATAGGACACCTTCAGTTTTGTCATTGTTGCCTCCAGTGATGTTTGTGGTTTAATTTGCTCTAGGACCCATTTGTTCAACTTTCTGCAGGATCAGGGTATCCTTAGAGCTCTCCTCCAACACCTTATTTCCGGTGAATTGAGGGTTGTTGTTATTTTTTCTTTCAGTTTCTTCCCTGTCCAATTTTCACATCCAGACATAGGAATTGGGAGGATGATCTTAACCTTGGTTTCTAAGGACACTTCTTTGTTCTTGGTGATCTTTCTACTTCCTCCATTGCTAGCCTTTCAAATTTCAGTCTTCTTTTGATCTTTCTGATTAAGACATCAAAGAATGACCTCTATGTAATGAAAAATATGGACCCTATCCATAATAACTTATGCATATTTATAAAGTTGAATATTGTTTTAAAGCAGTGGTTCTCAACCTTTTAGGTACCACAACCCTTTGATACAGTTCCTCGTGTTCTGATGACTCCCAACCATAAAATTATTTTTGTTGCTACTTCATAACTATAATTTTGCTACTGTTATGAATCGTGGTGTGAATATCTGTGTTTTCCAATGGTCTTAGGTGACCCTGCTAGTGGTTCTCAACCTAAGGCCATCAGAAAAGACAGATGTTTACATTGCGATTCATTAACAGTAGCACGGTGGCAGTTACAAAGTAGCAATGAAAATAATTTTATGGTTGGGGTCACCACAACGTGAGGAACTGTATTGAAGGACTATAGCATTAAAAAGGTTGAGAACCACTAGCTGTCCTTAAGTCCCATTCACATTCTTCCTCAATTTCATAGAATTTTAAGTCTCCTTCTAGTTCTCACGTAAGCATATTTGAGAGAATTGATAGTTTTAGCTCAATGGCAATAATTAACAATAATCTTTGATATTCTCTGAGCAAACCAGTTAGCATTTATCAAATAGGATGTGGCCACTAGCCTCAAAACACCTCGAAAGTAAGGCCTTTTCTTGTTTATTATATTCAACGTAATGCTTGTGTTCTAGACTGGATTTTGTCCAACCCCACAAATTCATATGGAGAAGTTCTAGCTCTATGTACCTCAATGTAATCATATCTAAAGAGAGGATTTTTAAAGATGTTCTTAAGGTGAAAGGAGGTCATAACACAATATAACTGATGTCTTTATTAGAAGAGATTAGGACACAGACTTGAGTGTGCCCAGGAGAAAGACCACGGGCAAGGGTGGCCATTTGCAACCCAAGGAGAGAGCAGCAGAAGAAACCCACCCTGCAGACACCTGGGTCTTGAATTTCCAGTCTCCAGAACTGTGAGAAAATAGATTTCTGTGTGAGCCAACCCGTCTATGGCAATTTGTTATGGCGGCCCTAGCAACTCACCCAGCCTGCCATAGTACATATGATTCTCGGCCTCCCCTACTACTTTGCGAGCACCTCAAGGCCAGCAGTTGTTAATTTAAGCGTTGCGCCTAAGGTTCCCAGAACTGGCTCTGCACCAGTGAATAAATCCAAGCATTCATAAACATGGCAAATCCAGGGAGCTTAAGTGATTTTCCCAGTTCATCGCATACCAGCAGAAGAACCTGACTACTCCTTGCGCTGTTTGGAGAAATCTCAGAGATGGTTATAAGAGTCAAGGTACCAGCACGGATGGTTTAGAACCCACTGAGAACAGCTACCAGGAGAAGTTTGAATCCACTCAAGGGGATGACACCCAGGCTCACGCATGCTCAAATGTGCATGCCTGAGGGAGACTGCCAGGTCCAGGATATGGCAGATGGGGACCGTCTGCCCCTCTCTCCACACCAGACCTGTCACTCTCCACCCACTTCCTAGCTTTCTCCAAAGGCAGGAAGAGTTAGTTGTTCATCGGATTGGTCAAGTCTGAGTCACTAACTGAATTGCCATTAATAGCAGACAGAATAACCGAGCTTTAAGAAAGCAGGGACCAGATATTAGCATCTTTCTCGCCTGCCCTTTACCTCTTCAAGAGGCAGCAAGCACAAGCTATGCCAGGCTTCCCCTGGGAACCGGCTACGTATCTCCTTTTGGCAGGCTCGAGTGAGCCAGCACAAGTCAGAGGTAAGGAGCAGGAGGATGTCGACTTGGGCTTTGAAGCTACCCATCCACTTCAACTCAGCCTTTTGCTCTGCCAGTAGAAACTGGCACACATCCGCGTAAAGTGGGGGATTTGCTTCGCGGATGCTCACAGCTCCTTGTTTATCTGCAAAACACAGTGGGTGGACAGAGGGACATATTTCAGATCCCTGTCCGTGTAAACCCTCTCTCTAGCCTCCCTATTACCTCGCAGCCCCAAACCCTCCTAGCATCCCCGGAGCTCCGTGATGTTCGCACAGAGACAGTTGGGCTGCACGTCCGTGGGCGTTTCAGATCCTGTGAATTACGCAGATCCTGGCTCCTAGATCATCAATTATTCTGGTTCTTCACGTGGGCCTGCGGGGGCGGCCGCGTGTGATTTCTGGTTCTCGCCCTGCAGGGACTCTTAGCAGCCTGACCTCTGGAGTCACTTCTGCACTGAGTCCCTTTTCTTAATTTGGAAGGCTCCCGGCCCCCAGCGTTCTCTCCTCCACAGCCGTCTGGCTGGCGCGCTGATGCCTAACTTGCACAGCTACCTCTCGGCTGCCCCTTCTCCCTCTCAAGTGTGAAGTGCATCGCCTAGAAAACAAGTCAGGTGTGGCTCTCCTGCCTTCAGTTTCCTCGTTCATTTCCTAAAATAACGGGAACGGTGCAATATTCTAAAAGGGCAATGAAAAAAAGGAACTTTCTTGGCTTTGAGCATGGAATTCACTTTCGCTTTTAAAATTTAAAGAATCTCTGCAGATGAACAGGGTGGGGCAAAGTAGGCATACCGTTGTGAGTACATGAAACAAGGTTTTTATTTTTGTATTATTATTAATTATTGTACTATTTCCCACAAGAGCAACTATAAACTTACTTTTGCCCCACCTTGTATACACACACACACACACACACACACACACAACTATATATATCTTGTATAAAGAATAGTGTCCTGCTAAAACTAGTTTGGCTCAGTGGATAGAGAGAGCATCAGCCTGCAGACTGAAAGGTCCCAGGTTCGATTCCGGTCAGGGGCAGGTATCCTGGTTGCGGGCACATCCCCAATAGGGGGCTTGCAGGAGGCGGCAGATCGATGTCTCTCTCTCATCGATGTTTCTAACTTTCTATTCCTCTCCCTCCCTCTCCCTTCCTCTCTGTAAAAAATCAATAAAACATATTAAAAGAATAGTGTCCATGATAAAACATTTAGCTGCTGAAGATAAAACAAAGGAAAGTAAGCCATACAAAGGGATGTCTGGATCCGGATGCCATGTGATTTCACAGTCTGCTGGCGGGAGCAGCCTCTGAGGTCAGCTGCTCAGAAGCACCCGGTTCCCATCCTAATAAACGTTCCCGGTACATTTGTGCAGGATGTACCGCCAGGTCACACGCTGCCGCCGCCGTTTCATTTCTGTCGTTCCCCAAAGCGAGAATGATGTCAGCCCCCCTAACTGCTGGCAGCTGGAAAGAGCAGGAGCAGGTCCTGGGAAATGCACCGGGGGACCCCCCCTCTATGTGTTGAGGGCTCACTCTGCCTGTGGTCTGGTTCCGGCTTTACTTCCCTCACCCACACAAGTCTTTGCCAAGTCGTGGGATCCAACAGCTGCCTCCATAATTAATTATAATTGTCATTCTCTCTCTACCTGTAAGTTTTGCCGTTGTAATATGCAAATATCAAATAATAATGAAAGACGGCATTGAAATAGCATTTATCTCCCCAAACCCCCTACGGGCATCTCACGGTGGAAGCTATATTTAGAACTTATCCCAAGGCCACCTTCCTGGCTGATGCACTCCAGTAGCATTTTACTTTATACCTATTCCCTAGCTAGATCAAAGTTATTGATTTCTGATATAATCCCACTTGATTAGAGATTATACTCAGAGAGATGAGGCCTATTTAATGGTGCAGCATATGGTCTATCTTGATGAACATTTTTACATACATTAGAAGAGTTTGCCTGCTCTGAAATTTCTGGGTGTAGGGTGGTAAACTTGTCATTTATGTCAATGTGGTTGACAGTGTTTCCAGAGCTGTATCCTTACTGGATTTTTTTGTTGTCTAGCAAATAATATTTTTAATGCTTAATTTTCTTTCTTTCTTTTTAAAATTTAATCCTTCCCTGAAGATATTTTTTCCATTGATTATTTAGAGAGAGTGAAAGAGAGGAAGGAGAGAGAGAAGAGCAGAGGTGAGGAGAGAGGAGAGAGGAGGGGAGAATTGGGGAGAAGTGGGGAGAGGTGGGAAGGTAAGGGGAAGAATGGGGAGGGGAGAGAAAAACATAGATGAGAGAGACACATTGACTGGTTGCCACCTGTACATGCCCCTACTGGGCTTAAAATCAAGGTCAATCCAGGAACATGCCCCTTGACCAGAATCAAACCCAAGACCCTTTGGTCTCTGCTCTAACCACTGAACAACTAGCTAGGGCTAATTTTATTTTTCAATTACAGATTACTTTTAATATTTTGTATTCATTTCAGGTGTACAACAAAGTGGTTAGACAATCATATAACGTCCAAAGTGTGGTTATCCACCAATTATTGAAGAGGGGTATTAATATCTTCAATTATGATTGGGGCTCTCTTTTATTAAAATTTCTGTCAGCTTTGCTTTATGCATTTAACATTTTCCAGATGGTTTTGGGATTTCTCTCTTCTCCCCTTTAATTCATCCAGTGTTGCTTCATGTATGGGAAGCCCTCTCATTGGACATCTATACCGTTATGATGACTATGTCTTCCTAAGGAGTTGGCAGCTTTCATTCAGTGTTAACTGTTGCTCTTTATCTCTGGCTATCCTCCCTGCTTTTGTTTGGAAGTCACCTTACCAATTGCTTCAGGTAAAGATCAGCAATGGATGCTAAACCAGTCAGTGGAAGTTTGACAAGAAATAAAATATTTACCTGGTTTCAAGAATCTCAACAAATGGAAAAATATTAACTTTATAAGAAGAAACCTATCAGACACCACCATCAGTGATCAAAGTTAATTACCAGAAATCCAACAGACACCACGATAATGCTAATATTTTGCAGAGAAAAGGACATAATATCACTCCCAAGATACTCATGTCCAAAGTGCATAACCTTAGGCTCAATTTGAGGAACATTCCACAAAAAAGACCTGTGATTTTTCCAAAACGTTGAGGTCATGAAGGACAGAGACTAACCATTCCACATTAAAGGTAAGCAAAGGGGCATAACTAGGTACAATATTTAATTAGATGTTGAAATACATTCTGAATCCAAAGAAAAAATGACTTTGCTATAAAAAAAAATCTCAGTGGAACAATTGGGAAAATTAAATAGGACCTCTAGATTAGATAATAATATGGTAACGATGTTAATTTCCCGCTTTTGAGAATCGTATGTATATTTATGTGAGAGATTGTCCTGGTTTTGGGGAAAACACAAATATTTACATGTAGAAGAGAATTATAGATGCAAGAAAGAAAGATCTACAGGCTTACTGTGTGAAAGAGCTTAAGTAAAGAGAGAGAGGGAGAGGGAAGGGGAGAAAGAGAAAATGGAGAAAATGATATTGAGATATGTGATAGAATATTAATACTTGGGGAATCTGGAGATAGAGCATATAGAGAGTCTTTATAATTTTCTGTACACTGAAATAATTTTAAAATTAAAGGAAAATAATATCCCATGTCTCAAAGTCTATTTTTGTCTGATATTAATATAGTTACTTTAGCTTTCTTAATTTTAATATTTGCATGGCATTTCCCCCATCATTCGACTTTTCAACTATCTGTGGCTTCCTTTTTTAAATACCATATGATTGCGTTGTGCTTTGCCTTTTTTTTTAATTTAGTATGACAATTTCAGCCTTTTAATTATAATTTTGAGTTCATTTAGATTTAATATTATTATTCATGTAGTTGAATTTAGGGCTACATTTTTTATTACTTTGCTATTTGTCCTTTCCTGCCTTCATCTGAGTTAATCAAATATTTTCTGGCATTTAATTTTAATTCCTCTACTGGCTTTTCAGCTAGGCCTCTTCAATATTTGTTTTTAATGGTTGCCTTAGGGATTCCAATATGCGTCCACAAGTCGTTATAGTCTCCTTAGAGTTAATGTCACTGATACCCACAGTGAAAGAGCCTTGCAACACTGAGTTATATTTACCACCCCTTTGTGAAGCGGTGTCTCATATCTTATTATGTCTTCACGTTCACTGATCTCTCTTCTTTCTGTCTCCAATGTGCTATTAAGCCAAACCAGTGAAATTTTATATATAGACAGTCCTTGCATTACGTTGGACTTGACATACACTTTTTTGTAATTTCCTTGCCATCTCTGATTTATTTATAAAAACAAAAACAAAAAACAAACGTATGTACATATGTGCTTTATGTTTGTTTATTATTTATTTACCACAAGTAAAGGTCAGGAATTATCTTTCTTTTAATTTTTTTTTTTTTTTTTTTTTTTTTTACTGTTTCACTTCGTTACTGCTGTGTATGTGCTCCATGTCACGCCGTAGGAACAGATCTCCGATGCAATCCCAGGATCTACTGTATATTTTTTTTGTTTTTAAAATTCTTTAGTTTCAATTTGTCTGCTGGAGATTCAGCTTATGACCTTTTATTCCCTTAAATCCTTGACTATTTATACTAGTTGCTTTCACATCTTTTTTTCTTTTCTTTTTTCTTTTGTTAATTTCAATAAGCTGGGTTATCTCAGGCTAGTTTGCTGGTTTGAAGCCACATTTTCCAGCTTCTTTACCTAACTAGTCATATTTTATTATGATTATATACTGGACATTATGGATGCTACACTGTTGAGAATATGCATTTTGGTGTCCTCCTTTAGAGAGAATTAAATTGTATTTTTTTATTCTCCAGAAATTTGATTTGTCATAGAAATATTCTCTCTGCAACATCTCTGTGAATTTGCCCACCAGCATGTGCTTAAGCACTTTTTGCAATGGTCAGCTCATTCTTCCTATTAAAAACTGACAGCTGTGACTATTAAAAACATCTTTCTTGTGTTTCATCATAACACACCACCTTTGTAATGTCACCCAAAACCCAGAGGGACTGTTGCCTTTTTAAATGACAGCCAACATTTTCCTTTCATCAGATTCTCTGAGGTCTCATATGTTCAGTTCCTCACACAGTGGCATCATTAGCATCCTCTTGCTTCCCCAGCTCATTGGAGATATTACAAATGGGGCTTCAGAGGAAAGACTCTGTCCTGCTTCAAATCCTGGCTCTGCTGTCTGACCCGAGACAAATTACTTAACCTCCCCGTGTCTTGGTTTCCTCACCTACGGAATAAGTTATTTGCATAAATCTGTTTAAATATTCCAACCTTCATAATCCCTGTCACCCCTTCCATTTGGGAGAATAAACTGTACGCTCTCTCAGCCCACACCAGAACTTCACCAATGGATTTTGGTACCACACATCATAGGCTCCCATGTCCAAGAGTCCAGAAACGCTTCTTTGCCACCTCCAGACCATTGTACACACCTGGTGCAAAGGCTAAATGAGAATCACTGCAGGGGGCCCCCCTGAGAACTACTTCTTTGAAAGCTCCCTAACCTACTCCTCCCATCCCCACCCGCCCACCAAGAGGATTCTGCAACGTCCTGGGGATGCCAGTCCTGAAGATGAACCCCAGGACAAATTATCCCCAAGAACCATCCTGCTGTGAAAGTAAACGGTCCTAAGACAGACAATCACCAGCATCCCCCTCGTGTTACTGGTGGATCCATGGAGAAGAACAAGGAGACATGGCTCATCTCTGTCCACCCTGATAAAGAACGGGAAGGTCAGGTCACACGCACGCTGGCAGACTTCACAGCTGGGGCTTTCCTGACATATTTATCCAACGATGGTTTCCTTGACTTGGAGACTGGGCTTCTATTATCCGCTTCAGAAACTACGCTGACAAACGAGCCATCTAGCTTCTGCGAGAGTCATTATTATCTCAGTTTCTCTCTCTCTAAAATTGGTGCAGTCCTGACCTTAAAGAACTAGGATGCTGTGAAGTTTAATTAATGGCCGCTGAGTCTTGCGATGCCTCTGGAAAAATGGTACTGGACTGATGCAAGGTATTACTGTTATTAGGATTCACCAGTGGCTGGGCTGTGGGCAACCTGCTGGGCTGTGCATAATCTTTGCATTTGAAAGGAAAAGGCCAGAAAGCAAGCCCCTCAGCTGCTGCTTGGAAATCCAACCTGGCCTTAAGCTGGCCCATGCCTGATACCTGAGCATCAAACCCATCTCCTATCCCAAAGGGGATTCTGAGGTTCCCATAGCCCTCAGAGGAAGCTCCTGGTGGGCGGGGGGCAGGGGCATAAAGAGGAATGAGCTCCAGCTTCAGAAGTGAAGAGGGTGACCTGGGATGCTGGGCCTCCTGCTTACTAAGCACAGAACAATGTCACCTCCTCTGGGAATAATAGAGCGAATGCCTCTCTCTCAGAGAGTTCAGAGGAGTAAACGAGGCAGCATATGCAAACTCCTTTATATAGCAGGTGATGCTTAGTAAAAGCTGCCTGAGTGGTAGATTCCAAGAAAGAAACTGATGTGAAAATCCAGGAGGGAGAATAACATTGTAGGCCGTATTCATTGTGTGATGGCTGCAGAGCGATATTGAAGCTATCCAGAAAATCATGTTTAGCCGAAACCGGTTTGGCTCAGTGGATAGAGCGTCAGCCTGCGGACTGAAGGGTCCCAGGTTCGATTCCAGTCAAGGGCATGTATCTTGGATGTGAACACATCCCCAGGAGGGGGTGTGCAGGAGGCAGCTGACCAATGTCTCTCTCTTATCAATGTTTCTAACTCTCTATCCATCTCCCCTCCTCTCTGTAAAAAAAATCAATAAAATATATTTAAAAAATAAGAAAATCACGTTTAGCTAATGATATTTTGAGACAAAATAAATGCAAGTGTGTCAATGAGCTTAGTCTGTTTATAGCAACACCCTGATAAGTGACTTCCACTGTCCTCATTGCACAGATGTGGCTGAAGCTCACACACATTTGCAATCACATGGTCATCAAGGGTGAACATGTGCTAAGCCAGTGCTCTCTATGCCACGTGACAGCTGCCTGTCATGTCCACATAGTGGGCAGAATGTGTGGGCTTAGTGGTGACGTGTTGTTTTGTTTTTAATTCCAACGTATAATAACCAGTTCGTTTTGAGAATGTTAAGTAAACAAAGTGTCAGTGTTCATGTTATTCTTTTACTCTCACAACGACAATTCCCCCCCCCCAAAAAAAAAGTGTGGCCATTATAATTCCCAACTTACTGACATGGAGACTGAGACCAGAGAGCATAACACCAAGAAAGTAAACATGATTTATATTGAGGTCAGATGCTTCTTGGGGCTTTACAGACATTCTGCCTCCCTGTGCTTTTCCCAATCCTATATAGTAAAAGCCTAATTAGGCAAATTGTCCCCTCAACCAGGAGTTCGACCACTCGCTATGACATGTGCTGACCACCAGGGGGCAGCAGGGAACCTGGTGGGATGGTGGAGCAGGTGAGTGGGTGGCACCTGGCTCCCAGGCACTGAGGGAGCTGGGCAGGGCCCTATGACTCAGGCAGAGAGGGGTGCGCGGGGTGTGTGTAGGGGTCCAGGTGCTACCAAGAGCCCAGAGGTCAGCTGGGACCTGCCCTTCCACACCAGACGCTTGCACTTCAATCGCAGGCCATGCCTAAGGACCGCATCCATGCACGAATTTCATGCACCAGGCCTTTGGTCATATCATAATCTTAGGACAGCATTCCTAATGGTCCTGGACAGGGCAGGACATACATGTGAAAACAAGGGCTCTCCTTCATCGCTAAGGTGGGGTAGTGACCTTCCACCCAAAGTGACAGAGGCCCTGGCAGATGAATACTCTTTCTCACAACAGTCATGGGAGCTTCCAGGTGGCATACTCTGAGCTGCAGATAGTCCACCTCCACTTCTCCGGTCCCCTGCCCTGTCCTCAGCCACAGGAACATGGCATCTGCTGGGGTGAATAGCAGACTCCCTCCTGGGCCCCCCCCACAGGCAGGGACAGCCCCGGAGGTCCTGAGGGGCTGGGTCCTGCAGGGTAGGCACCGCTGAGCCCGAGACTTGGTGAGTTTAATCTGCTTCCTTCCATCCTGATTTATTTCAGAGCTAATGACTCTCTGGACTTGGTGATGTATGATGCTCTGTCAGGGACCCAAAAAAATGAACTTTGACTAATTAAATAGAACATCTTCATGTGGTGAAAGGTTTTGCAAACGAATGTAACTCACATGGAATTATGTTGGCAGGAGAGTCCCATGGAAAAGCTTCTAAAGATGAGGGAGCAAAGACAGGGAGACGAGTATAGGAGAAGGGTCGGGGTACTTAAAAGGGCAGAGAAAAAAGACAATCATATGTGTCTATGTAGAAAGATAAAGGGAGATATACCCAGAAGTAGACAGACACTTCTGGACAAAAGTCTAAATGGCAGAGATACAGACAAACTCAGACATATATAAGGGTCTGCTTGGTTATTTTAATGAGTATACTCAGATAGGTATTCCATGCTATTCTGCGGACATTTTCAGTACTTATCTCCAATAAAGATATCTGCTACACATCTGTTTATTCAACACATGTATGTATTGAGCACCTTCTCTGTGTAAGGGACTGTGTTGGAACCTGGGAACACAAAACCTATGGAAATCTAATTAGAAAGATATTCATTCTACAGAAGAACAGAAATAAATATGCAATTTCGATGTTGCAGGTACAGTGATGGATAAATCTCTGGTTGTTGAAAGGCATGTCTTCAAGTGTGATACAAGCAGCAAGGAGTAATGCAAGCACACAAATCTATTTTCCTCTTCGTACAGTTTTCAGGTTCAGAGAAGTGGAAGGGTTTGCCCAAGCTCCCACAGGAAAATGTATGCTAGCACTGATACCCATTTGGGATTTCAACAAATGACCCATTTTTGTTTAGAAACTAAACAAAGGTGGGATCGTTCAAACACGTAGAAAAGTACAGAAATAGATACAATGGCCGGCCAGGTGCCTACCACTGGCAGCCCGCCATCTTTGGTAAGTCTAAACTTCAAACTCGGAGAAAGAAAAGGGGAAACTGAGGGCTTTCCGGGGGGCAGGCACCCTCCTGGCATTCCCCTTTGATCTTCCTGATGGGCTCCGGGATGCCAATTTCACATCCCTTTTACAGATGAGATCACTGAGATTCAAAACAGGAGGACACTTTTCGCAAGTGTGAAAAGCTTTTAAGTGGTACCATAAAAAAGTTTCAACCCAGGATGATCTAATCCTATACGCTTTCAGATAATGCTCCACGGCTCAAGGACAAAAGGCAGAGAAAGGATCAAGAATTTTCAACACTCTGACATTCGGAAATAGGACACCGGAATACTTCTCCCTCCTGTCCTCCTCGCTGTCTTCTTGTTATTGGCTAGGTGGTTAGGAGATTTATTTTTGTTCCTCAAGGATTACTCACACGTTCACTCCCACCTCATCGCAGGTCTAAGGGATGTTGGCAGGAAAAGCAGTACACCTGTTCCACCTTTTCCCCGTCCTCCCTTCCTGCTCACAGCGGCATCTGAGGCTGTCATACTTTGTTAACGCGTCGCGGTGATCCCTAACTGAAGGCGATATACTGCTAGAGCGCAGCTGTTGCTATGGTGACCGTGATGTCATAAGGTGACACTACGTGAGTGTGATGATGAATTCTTTTTAATTTAAGATATTAACTTCACAAAAATATAGGGTGCTAGATGTTAAAGTACACAGGGACCCAATATTAGCACATATTTTTCTTCTTGGTAATCACATTGGATGCGACAACCTCCATATGGTCTTTTCCTGCTCTAAGATTTTATAATTATGGGAAAAGATGAATAATTACTTTTCTCAGAAAGCAGCAGGATTGTTGGCCTAAGATTGCATGGATGATGATTTAAATGGGGCACTCAGTTGAAAGGCAGGGTGGTCTTCTCGGAAAACCATTAAGATCTCTCGGCTCACTTCCATTGAGCATCTGTAAAGCCTTCCTTTCTACCTAGCCTCAGTCGTACCACCTGGTAAATAGGAATGAAAGCTAGGAGCTTTCTGGAAAGACTGAATGAGAAAAGATGTTCAAAGCACGTGGCACATAGTGGTTCTACTTAAAAACTAGTTTCTTAGCTTTAAATGCTTGCCTGGGTATGTCATTTCACAGCACAAATTCATGCAAGCCATTCCATTTCTTTTAGGCATAACAATATTATTATCATCGATAAAAATGAAGATAGATGATATATGGGAGCAGATAAAAAAGATAGACATGATCTTATGAAAGTATTTCTAATCTGGACCTTAGCACCAATGATTTCACAAAAAAAAACACTAGATGTGCTTGTATGTATTGCTCCTTTAACCATGCAATCAAGTTCAATGATTGCAAAAAATGACAACTGATACATGAAGATACTTAAGTTTTCTTGGTGAGCACTGGTGAGTGGGTTTATACCTAGGGAAGGTGGCCTGGGATTTCAAACTAACTGACACGACTGATTGGACTGGAGATATTGGACTTGAAGGCCGAGAAGCTACAGGGAGAGGCATGACAGTCATTTTCAATTCTGCGAAGGGAGGAGACTTGCTGGAGTTGGCCCTAACGTCAGGAAAAGGGACACTGGATGAAAGTTAAAAAGTGATGGACGTTAGGTAACGTTTTCATATGATCAGACTTCACAGCAGGCACATGTGAGTCCTTTAAGAGACTGAATTCTCCATTCCCGGAAATGTCCTTCCCAAGGATAAAGCATATATTGAGGAGTTTGGGTGCCCAGAGGAGTCTAATGCATTAGGTGAAAGTACACTGGCAGGAAAAGGGATTTGGAAACAGTGGGCTAGATGTTTCCAAGATCAGTAGTCAGTTCGCTGGTCATAGAGGGATATTCTGCTATAGACCGATGGTTTGTACTTTTTCCAGATAACAAAGTTTAAAATTGATACATACACCTCCTACCTGCTGTGAACATTTCTGTATAAATGCAAAACTTTCCTTTTTCCCTCTAAGTTCAATCCAGCTGCTCAGGTTTTTACAATCTTCGGGCATCTCAAGAAATGTGATACAGTATCTGGCTATGACGATGAGTGACATTTATAAATAATGTAGGAGAGAGTCAGCGTAGCAGCTGGATATTGCAAAAATGAAAAATAGTTTATCTTTAATTACAAGTAGTTCCACGTGAATTCATTAACTAGTCATGATCGAATAAAACCTGGTTGATACTCCAAAGTCCCATGATAATATTGCGGGCCAAAATGGAGACCTATCAACAAAATGAAATTATTCTAAAAATAATTATCGCAAGTATCTGACTCTAATATGATGGGACTTAAAGCAGGGATCAGGGTAGAGAATAATATTGGCCAAATATGGTTGAATGGGAATTTCATGCCTCATCAGTCATAGACTTGCTCATCTATGAGGTACTCTAATGTATTTTTAAAATTTAATGGATAGTCATTACAAAAAAAAAAAAAGGCACACCATTAAGCTGATCAGAACCATAAGCCAAGAAGATGCCAATGGACAAATAAAGGATAAACACTGCCGGTATTAGAAGCTCTATTGTGATCATCTAGTTTGGGAGCTGGGAGATGCATTTTGGCCTATGCCTCTATTAGATGCACACATCATTTATAATCTGAACTTCAGTCAGCCTGATAGCCACCCAGTGCACCTGGTATATGAACTTGGGGTAAACTCTTACCTGCTCTGGGCCTCAGTTTTCCCTTCTGGACATGGTCATCGACATCTAGCAGGGAGAGCCCAGGACAGAGTTCCAAGATCCTAGTCTTAGCTGTAGGACCAAGACTCACAATTCTCTAGTCAATGACCATTCTGGCTGGTTCCCTGATCTCTCTGAATCTGCCAAGATTTCCGACCCCTGCTTCTGTCCATCTGCCTTGGCTAAAGCCTGCAAGGCGCTATGGCCAGATTGTTGATTCAGAGTATTTCTAGTCAGTTTTTGTTCATTCAACAACGAGGTCCCAAGCACTGAGTTAGATTGGCCACATTTTCCGGAGAAAGCCAGATAGCAGACTTTGAGGGTCACAGGGTATCTGTTATCAGCGACTCAGCTCTACCATTGTAGTGCAAAAGTAATCATAGATAATAAGACATAAGCCAACGACACTGGCTGTGTTGAAATCAAAATCTTATTTTCAGAAACAGCTAGATGACTAGATTTGGTCCATGAGCTTTAGTTTAAAGACACCTGAACTAGAAGCTGGGCTTTACAGAGTGAATAAAACCTGGTATTCAATATAGAGTTCAAAACTCTCTAGCCTATGCATGTTTTTTTATATTATATACCGTTGATGGCCTGCTACAATAGCAGATCTCACCATGACCTTATGGCCCACAAAGCCTAGAGCATTACTGTTCTCTCCCTTTTAAAAAGTGTGCGGATCCCTGTTTTATAATAACAAAGGGCTTTCTATTGAATAATAATTAAGAACAAGGAATTAGGAATGAGGCAGATGGTTTCAAACCCAGTAAAAATGCTATTAATAACCAAATAACCAAATATCCACAGTGTGATAAACATGCTACTAAGAATTTTTAAAACTGTATTTAATGGGCTAATCACAGCAACCGTATAACACAACTATTGTTGTACTCCATTTACAAACTCAGAGGAAGTTTACCTAAGCCATGTACCTATTAGCATATAAGACTTCAAACCCAGCCCTATGCATCTCCAAAGCTCAGACTTAATTAACCTGGATCGTCAAGGATGAATAGGGAATTTGCAAAGTTGGGGGAGGAGCAGAGAAAACAGCTTCTGCAGATGCAGAGACCCAGGAAACGTGCAAGGAACAGGGAGAAGCGGGGGAAAGTTGGACTGGGGGGGCACCAGGGTGGGCTTATGAAGAGGCTTGAAAACCAGGGGAGCGGTTGTGCTTGCCAAGTTGTTAGCCAGGGCTGGTCAGCAGGGATTAAACTACTTAGCTACGCTAGAGAGTATTAAACCCCTGGGATATAGGTTCCTCTCATTTATTAAACTTCTCTGTGGCATTATGGTGCCCTCCAAAATATCAGCAGTGACTCGTTATGGCACAAGCAGCCCTAGCTTATTGTTCTGATCCTTGATTGGAGGGAAGAGTGCCCTATCCTGCTTAGGATGCTGCTCTTATGCTGTTGCTCACCTCTGATATTTATTCAGAGAAATTAAACAGCCAAAATACGAGCCTTTAGGGCTTATTATGGAATTGCAGGTCTGGCTCATTTTAGAGGTGCTAGGAGATGGTGTTTTAAAGCAAGGAATGCAGTAGGATGCTCACTTCAAGGGCAATGCTGATTGTTTGTCAATGTCTCAGTTCCAAGTTTCTTCTGCTCATGAGCCACATTAGCCAACCTGAGATATGACCTGTGTCCATCTGTCATGCTGTCCAGGAAAGAAGATGGACACCTAAGAAGAAAATTGTCTTTCTTGGGTCCCAGAACTGGTTGAATCCAGGTTCTGTGACTGCAAAGCTGTGCGATGTGGGTTCCAAATGGGTCTGACTGGTCACATGACCTGGCTAGAGTTGATGAACCATTTGACAGCGTAGATAAAAATGGTGCTGAGATTCTGGGAGAGAGGATGTGTCTCTTTTGAAAATCCTGCTTAGTAAAAAGATTGGCCACTTCCACAGAGGAAGTTCAACACTCAGAGCTCAAGGGAAGAGAATTCAAAATGTGCAAATACCTTCTGTGAATTAGGAATGACAGTGGAATAGTCTGAGACATATGGTCGCTGAGTGTCAATATTTTTTTTGAAGTTTCCTGTTTTATAGCAAAATTTCATACACACTTTGCATTAAATTCAACAATCAGTCCCCCCTTTTATAAAGTAGGCTTTGCAATGTTTACTATCCTGTAAACTTGATCTTTGGCATATCCCTGAATGTATAGACATCCTAATCTGAGAAACAACAATAGATATTATGTAAGAACTAGAAGCCTGGTACACGAAATTCATGCATTGTAGAGGGTGTCCCTCAGCCCAGCATGCACCCTTTCCAATCTGGGCCTCCTCAGGGGATGGGGCCTAAACCGGCAGTCGGATATCCCTCTCACAATCCAGGACTGCTGGCTCCTAATCACTCACTCTGCCTGCCTGTCTGATTGCCTCTAACCACTTCTGCCTGCCAGCCTGATCGCGCCTAACCACTCCCCTACCAGCCTGATTGACACCTAAACTGCTCCCCTGCTGGCCCTATTGCCCCCAACTGCCTTCCCCTGCAGGCCCAATTGCCCCAAACTGTCCTCCCCTGCAGGACCAGTCTCCTCCAACTTCCCTGCCCTGCAGGCCTTGTCTCCCCCAGCTTCCCTCCCCTGCTGGCCTGGTCGCCCCTAACTGCCCTCCTCTGCCAGCCATCTTGTGACCACATGGGGATGGTCATCTTGTGTGAGGGCATGACAGTCAATTTGCATATTACCTCTTTATTATATAAGAGGATGATGGTCATAACATCTCAGAGTTGAAACAGCTTCTTAGAGTAACCCTTTCTGATTCCTATCAGTACAGAGATTTGAGTACAGGGTCATGTAAAGGCCATCTGATAGCCTTGCTAATTCTGAGAGTCTATGATCTGAGGCTTCAGTGAAACTAGACACCAATATCTTCCCAGTGAGCTGTTGCTTTCATCTCTGTTCCAATAATTACAGTGTAATTCAAATATTTTAGATTATTACACACACACACACACACACACACACACACACACATTTCACAAGAGATAAAGCTTTAGATTACAGGCTTTGGAGTCAAGGAGACCTAGTTTCAAATTCTAGCTCTTCACAGCTGGTTAGCTCTGTGCTCTTAGATATGTTTCCTAAGCCTCTGGGCCTCAATTTTCTTATTTTAGAACGGAAATTAAAGGAACTTCCTGCCAGAATTGGTACAAGTTAAGGGACATAAATCTTTTATGGCGGTAACTGGATGATACAACACGTATAGAACATGGTAGCTGGTGCATGTGTGCATGCGTACACACACGTGCACGTACAAATATGACTCTCACAGTAACTCTCATTAAACAAGAAGCTTGGTGAAAAAGTGGGATGCAAGCAGAGTTGAGTCAGTGCTGGAAATCGAGGGGTTTCCAGATTCCAAGGCTGAGCTTCAAACCAAAAGAACAGTCCCCTGACAACATGTGTTCCTTTACTTCTTGGCTCCAGGAAGCTCCTGAGACACAAGATGCTGGAACTCAGTTCCGAAAAGCCGAGTCTCTGTTTCTCCTCCAGCACTCAGACATACGCCTTTTTCCTCACCCCCCGCAGCAGATGGCCAGCTCTCTGCGCACAAACCAGCTCTGCAGACCAGCAGGGGGCAGAGCGGGGAGAGAGAGAACATCCCCCCAGTGACACCCCGGAACTGAAGCAGGGGGCTCCTTTTCCTTCATGTTATTGACAACAAGAAATCAACTGGATGCGATGCCCTCGACACCCAGACTTACCAGTCGGTAGCTGATGTGGTTCTCAGTTTCTTCCTGAAAGGGTCCACTCCCCAACAGCACAAGAAAGCTGCAGATTAAAGAGACAGAGCTAATTATTTATTTTTCCTGGGGAGAGGGATGTCTTTCATCCACTCCGGGCAGTGGGAACATCAAGAAAGCCACGGTCACAGCGTGTCCTAAGTCAACGGAGAAAATCTGTACTGCCCATGAACTTGGGGAAACAGATTAGCAGCAGTGTCGTCCCTATGCCAAAGGGACATATACATTACAGCTCTATTTATAAAATCTTTTTCCTGCTTCTTTGCCCAAGATGTTCTACTTCTCCAACGGAGCAGATGGGTCTCCTGTTTCCCCCTGGCAGCTTTGGGGTCCCGGGGAATCTGTGGGATATGTGGGATTCGAGTTATCTGAGTGCTCATTGTACTTGAATTTGGAGAATCATGGCTGTCCAAAAAAAGGTCTTTCCTACACAGAAACCATTTGTTAAAAGACCAGCAGTAATCAAATCGGTCTCCATCAAATCATTCACCCTATTTCTTCCCATCTTGCCAAAATGGTTTGTGTCGTTGTGTAGGCTATCACTGATTTTAGAAACCATCTTGAGCACCCGTGTCATAATGAGAATGTGATGCTCGTCACCTGCAAATGACACCACAGTCCTGTGAACGCTCCACAGTGTCAGGAGGCCGATGCAAGTGATGCCAAAGTCCTCTGGAATCACGTCCAGAGCCATTGGCAAATGAGCATGAGGCCGAGTTGGACCAATTAACAGCGAAAAAAAGAGAAAATCAACAAGGACAGTCATTAGAAACTTCAAAAGGGAAATATTTGAATATCAAAGGACTAGGAGAAGCCTTGGAGGGAAGGAAAAAAAAAAGATGAATCTATCAAATATTTTTACAAAAATTACCTTCCTCCCAATCATGATAGGAAAGTTAAACGCAAAGTGAAGGATTTCATTTCATTTGATCATACAATTTTGTCAGGAAGAAAAAAAGTCTGTTAAAAAATTAAGACCTGGCTCATTTTCTGATCATTTTTACGGATTTGCATGCAGTTAAAATTATCAAATAAATTCTGACTATCTAAGCTAAAATAATCTTATGTTCATGCATTTTGGTCTCATCTGCCAAACTTCTTGCATACTTTTCTCTGGAACTGTGTTTCTATTTGAGGTTAGATTCACTTTTGAGCGGATCTGATTTTCAAGAAGACTACTGTAAGGCACTTAAGGTAGTTAACACACTGCAGGTGGATCACGAGAATTCTCGCTTCATATTATACACAGTGTTTTACAAAATATCATACTGTAAGAAGATATTAGCTTGTAAGAGCATGGAATAAATAACTTCAAAAATGCAATGGGTGTTTAATTTTAAAGCGTGTCTTTAACATTTATGTAAAACAACTTTTTGGACTCATTGAACAGAAACTTATCTGGCTACTGGGTAAAGCTAGCAATAAAACTACTGGTCCATCATGTGTTAAGACTGTGTGCAGAATCGGGAGCCAGGATGCCTGGGTTTGGGATCCAATTTCTGGCATTCCTTGCGTACCATGGGGAGGTCATTTGACTTCCCTGTGCTAAAGGTTCTTCATCTAGAAAACAGAATGATCGGGGAATCCTGTCTGAGCAGAGGATTGGGATCAAGGCAGTGGGCGCTGTACTGAGAGGCATCTGCCCATCCTCTGTGAGTGATTGTGTCCCCCTTCTGGAAAAAGTGACCCTCTCCTCCTCTCCAAGTTACCTCCTCCTCTCTCTGCTCAGCCATTAGCTATTTCTAGAGGCCGCCTCGGAGCATTTCTCAAGCACACCCAAGTCAAGCAGCCCTTTACTGAGATCCCTATGAAATTAGCAAATTACAGTGGTACCTCGAGATAAGAGTTTAATTCATTCCGTAACCTTGAGGCGTGGGAAACTATGAGACGCTCGGGTAGCGGTAAACTGGTGGGTCGTGTGCAGCCAGCCGACCCAAGCGATGACTCCTATCTCAAATGTTGCTCGTATTTCAAAGCAAAAATTTCTCGCTCGACGGCTCGTACCTCAAAAATCTCGTACGTTAGGGCACTCGTATCTCGAGGTACCACTGTATCTCTCTAGATTCTCTGGTCCAATCCTTTCTCTTTCTTCCTGGTCTATTTCAGAGATACATGTCTTGGTGTACACGTGAAGAAAAACCACACTCATCTCTTTATCTTTAGTACCTGGCATCGACCACCCCTCATCATTAACGATGAATGAGTGGCAGCCTCAGAGAGGCAGCCCTGGCAGCAGAAGAGTGTTTTGGCGTGAGAGGCACCAGCCAGGTTGGCCATGGCCTGGCCCTAGGACTTTGAACAGCTTGTTTACCTCGGAGCCTCCTTTTCCATGAATTCTGGAGCGGAGCCGTTGAATTCGTTCAACTCTTTCGGCTCTTTCAGCTAGAATGCCCCGCAATGTGATGATACTCCATAAAGCTGCAGTGCCAAACCCGGAGAGGGCTATGCTAACTTTTTTTTTCTCAAGTTATAAAATGAAGCTGTCCTAAAGTCTCAACAGGGACTCATTTTGATGCTCCATTGTTGCCCATTGATGAATATTTCGGGCTGGCAGTCTCTCAATTTAGATCAACGTTTTCTCCACTGGTAGAGCCTCAGCTAAGGTTTCTGGGATCATGAGTCCTGGTCTGAAGGCTGGTTCCTCTTGGCTGTGCCTTCCGGTCGTCACCATCACCATCTCTGGTAACCTTTATGGGGAGCTACCACGTGCCAGTTAATACACTCAGAAACATCTGTCATAACTTGGCATGTAATCCTGGCACAAACTCGGTGGGAGAGGAATTAAGTGTTTCTGTTTTAAGATTGAGACCACAGAGGCTAAGAGGAATGAGAAAATATCTTAAAACTATCTTTGACAATAAATTGCAGACACTCAAACCCTGTCCTTTCTGGCTTCAGAACCCATGTTCTTCATTCCTGCATCCCACAACCTTCCAAGTTTTATCTGCACTTTTTTCACTGTGCCTGTTGTCTGGCAACACCATGTGGTGTGAGCACCGCTTCTTTCTGGTCACCAACTGTTCACTCCCTACATGTGTGTGTGTGTTGTGGTGGAGCTGGGTGCATGTTGAGTTACTTTCAAAGTCTTCCAAAGGTCTATAAATAGGTGAGACGGCAGATCTAAGAGAGGCAGAATGATGTAGCCATTGAAAGTATGAGCTTTGACTCCTTTTAGGAGGCAGGCACTGTCCTAATTCCAAAACCAGATAAAAACACTATAAAGAAAGAAAAGTACCAGTGTAGGCCATATACTGATGAACATAAATGCAAAAATCCTCAACAAAATATTAGCAAACCAAATTCAGCAATAGATGAAAAAGACATACATTATAATCAAGTGGAATTTATTCCTGGGATGCAAGGCTAGTGCATTATCTATAAATAATGTGATATACCACATAAATAAAATAAAGGATAAAAATCAAATGATCATATCAAATGTAGGAAAACATTTTGACAAAATCCAGCATCCATTTATGATAAATTTTTTTCAGCAAAGTGGGAATAGAGGGAACATACTTCAACATAATAAAATCCACATATGACAAACCCACGGCTAACATCAGACTCAATGGGAAAAAACCAAAATCTTTTAGGATCAGGAACAAGGCAGGGATGTCCATTTTTACCATTCTCATTCAACAGTGCTGGAAGTCCTAGCCACAATCAGACAACAAGCAGAAATAAAAGGCATCTGAATTGGAAAGGGAGAAGTCAAACTTAGTATTTGCAGAGGATATGATAGTATATATAGAGAGAACCTAAAGATTCCACCAAAAAACTCAATAAAGGTAAATTTAATAAAGTAGCAGAATATAAAATTAATATTCAGAAATTGGTTGCATTTTAATGCACCAATAATAATAAACTTTCAGAAAGGGAAACTAAGAAAATACTCTCATTCATAATTGCTTTAAAAAAATGAAAGACCTAGAAAGAATTTAACCAAGGAGGTGAAATATCTGTACTTGAAAAATAATAAGATACTGAAAAAAGAAATTGAAAAAGATACAAATAAATAGAAGTATATACCATGCTCATGGATGAAGAATTATCATTGAATTGTCTGCAAAAGCAATATATAGATTCAATGCAATTCCTATCAAAATACCAATGGCATATTTCACAGAACTGGATGAAATAACCCAAAAATTTATATGAAACCCCAAAGACCCTGAATAACCACAGCAATCTTGAGAAAGAAGAACAAAGTCAGATGTATCATGCTACCTGCAATCAAACTATACTAGAAGGCCACAGTAATCAGAACCGCATGGTACTTGCATAAAAGCAGACATACAGATCAATGGAACATTAACAGAGAGCCCAGAAATAAACCCACACTTACAGGTTTCAATAGGTCAACTAATATTTTACAAAGGAGGCCAGAAGATACAATGGGGTGAAGACAGTCTTTTTAATAAATGCTGTTGGGGAATTGGACAAATATATGCAAAAAAATGCTTTGAAGTACCAGCTTTGAGGCTTGCTTACTAGCTATGTGGCTTCAGGCAAGTTATTTAAATCCTGATGCTTCAGTTTTCTCATCTGTGACATGAGAAATAATAATATCCCCTACCTCATATGCTTATTGTATGAATGTGTTAATAAATGTGAAATATATAGGATGATGTCTTATATATATTAAATACTATATGTGTTAAATATCATTATCCTATACACTTTTGTGAATGCAATTCTAATGACATTTCCCTACAAATTTTCCTCCAAAATTCTCCCTTTGGATTTTGTATCATAAATTAAAATTAAATTAAATTAAAAACACTAGCACTACTACATGATAATGATAACAAGAAATACCTTTTCCCCATTTAGCTTTTGATATTAAAAACATATATCAAACACACCATTCATTTCCATGTAGACTCAGACCAAAATGATACAGATTTCATTTTTGTAGGCTTTTCCCTGATGTGAAAATCAATATTCTTTTGACTTTTTCTCCCTTGTCTTGGCTGCTAAGAAATTCATTTTTGAATCACTTTTACTAATTGATAAGATCATTGGATCTGAATAACTTAAAATCTCCCTGATCTTGACTTTCCATATACTATTTAGATTTCCTGATTTTATTTGTAATCCATATATACCCTTTCCCCCTGTTTCATTGTTAATCTTTTGGTTAGTCTCTTCACATTCTCTATCAAATAAAATAGATTTTCAATGAGTTAATATGGTAAGAACTATATTCATCTTTGAAATCTCATTATATCTAGTACTATTTAGTTTTAGATGGAACCATTGTTAAAACCAGGGGTGTACAGCAGTTAAAGCAACAAAAACATATATTAATAAGGGATTTTTATAGTGGTGGAAAAGAGACCTCAATGTAGTTTGGAATGTAAGGAAAAGTGAGAATTTACAGCTAAGATGTAGTTTGGGGGTAAGGGAAGATACTAAAAAGATAGCACTTGCTAAACTAACCTAATAGGATTCTTGATAAGAGCAGGCCAGGGCCAGCAGACACCATCTGGGTGAGGAGGGTGATCCAACATTGAGGCTGGGGGATTGGGCGAAACCAACCTGACTTGTTAGGATTTTTTTTTTAAATATATTTTATTGAATTTTTACAGAGAGGAAGGGAGAGGAATACAGTAGAAAGTTAGAAACATCGATGAGAGAGAGAGATATCGATCAGCTGCCTCCTGCATGCCCCCCACTGGAGATGTCCCCTGACCGGAATAGAACCCAGGACCTTTCAGTCCACAGACCAATGCTCTATCCACTGAGCCAACTAGTTTCGGCTTGTTAGGATTTTTGCTAACCCTGAGCTCTTGGAGGACATGCCCAAGGATGGAACCTTACTGATGAAGAGTCCAAAGGAGCCTGATTAGAGTCAGGTCACAGAGAGAACTTTTGTCACCAGATAAACATGCCACCATCCAACTACTTTCTACCTCTATAAACAATAAGTTCAACCGAATATTGTCTCAATAGGTGCTTTTTCTGAGCAACTTCAATTCTAAACTATTACTCATAAAAGACACAATATATTATTTCTTTGACCATTTCAATAACATTTTTTAAATACCTGTCCCCTTCTCAGCTTGTCAATAGTGGCAGTTGATTCAATAAATATTATATCTGTCTGCTTGAACTCTAACGTAACATGTAGTTGATACTTTGAAGGGCTGTTACTTCCGACTACATTTCATATTTAATTTATTACATAATTCTCCATAACTGATGTTTTTATGAACCACACAGTATAAATTACTTGTTCAAGATTTCACAGTACTTTTTAAAACTTTACAGCTACCAAAAAAAAAAAAAAGCCAATTCTTCTATAAAGGCATTGGAGGGAATAAATCCCAGATAAAGAACTTCACAGGATTAAGGATCTATTCTGCTTGCTGTCTCCGTCCCCCGGTTCACATAAACACAGTGGCCGTATTTTTCAAATAGGCTTTCATTTAGGAAACAGATAAGAGAGATTCAATTTAGTTCCACACGTATCAAGACTCCTCCATTGGTTAGGCTGAGGATAAAATATTAACAAATAATCATATTTCTCACCATGGAAGAACAGCCCCTGGGTGGGTGCTGGAGAAACATACAGGTTTCAGTGGGCTGTAACATGTGTTACATGTTCAGTGCATGCTTCTTTTAAATAACTAAACGTCTCTCACTATCCTTGGCAGACATTTGCCATTTGAACAGATACATTGAATGCGGTAACTATATAAAACTAATGGTGATTTGATTAAAATACACCTTTAAACTAGCCCTGCCAGGGTTTCTGGGGAGCATCTGTGAGAGGATCCCCTCTCCCCTCGCCCCCTCCTCCCTGTGCCCTTTAACAGTCACTGTGAGTGAGAAAGCAGAGGGGGCTACAGAGGCCTCTCTGGACATCAGAAAAATGCACAAAATGTCATATTAAAAACAGCGAAGAATGGGTAAACTCCAGAGGAACTGGTACTACTGTTATTAGAATCCAATGGGTGCCCTCTTGCCTCCACTCATTTGTGGACAGAATCATGGGGTTATTTACTTGTGTAAGATCATGGGGACCACCTTCCACTGAACTTGGAGTTTGCAGATGACAGAAACTGAGGTTCAACGAGCTGCAGTCTCATCCAAGATTAGGACCCAGGCCTCTAGCTACACATTCTCTTCCCCTGGTCTCAGACATATTCACTGACAACCTCTTTCATTGCCCTGTTGTGACTTTCTCTTCCATATCCTACTCTAGTTTTATTTCCTACAAAATAACTGTATGTATTTTTTTTAGAAATTCTCTTCCTTTCTATATCACAGTTTGGTTCCCATTAGCTTGTCATTGTGAAATAACATGTGTTAAATATAATTATCCTATCCACGTTTTTAAAGAAGCGGGTGCTTTTGTCTGCCTTTGTGAGTGTCTGTTTCTCCCATTATCGCCATCTCTCCTGCTTCTATGCTCCCTAGAATGGAAGGACATTGATGGCATGTGACAAAGAAGGAGGGATGTCTCACGCTTCTTTCAGCGAAGAGCATAACAGACTAGATGTTTGTCTTAGAGCTGAAGGTTATGTATGGAATTGAATAACAATAGTTTAATACATATGTCCCCAAAAATGTGGACACACTTTGAATAATTATTCATTCCGATGGGTTAAACCTGAAAAGAAAGAAAGAAACATCAATTGAACTATCAGCTGTTAAGTGTGTATACATCTTGGGAGACACCTTATCATTGTGAGCATTTGGGGCTGTTCACTGAACCAGTCAAGGTGGACATGACCTTGGTGTAGAAGATGGCCTGGGTGTAGAAGACCTCCCTGGACCGGGGTGCTGCCAGGGAACTTCCAGAACATTCATGAGTGCTAGTCCGAAAACAACTCCTGAGGACACTTCCTAGACTCTGTTTCCAGGGTGGGGCCATGAGTGAAGGGCCAGGATCAAGGTGGGGATGAGAAAGAGGCCACAGAGGAAGAAGATTCCTTCTCACACATGTTGCCTCACAATTCACAGTAGCATTTCATTGTCACTGTCTTTACTGCAGATAACCACAGTCTAAGATAGTAAAATTATTGGTACCAAAGAGCCACATATGGGCACCCGCTCCGTGTGGCGGTGGCTTACTGGTCTTTGGATGTTGGATGATAAAAATAGCATCTGAGCTGAAACTGGTTTGGCTGAATGGATAGAGTGTTGGCCTGTGGACTGAAGGATCCAAGGTTCAATTCCGGTCAAGGGCATGTACCTTGGTTGTGGGGACATCTCCAGTACGAGGTGTGCAGGAGGCAGCTGATCAATGTTTCTCTCTCTTCAATGTTTCTAGCTCTCTATTCCTCTCCCTTCCTCTCTGTAAAAAAAATCAAGAAAATATATTTAAAAAAAATAGCATCTGAAGGTCTGATCTTTCAAACCCAGGCTTATAATTATGCAAACAATTCCTTAGGGCATAAGTTCACTTAAAAAAAAAGGTATTTTAAATATGTCCTTTGACTTCTGAAATGGCTTAAGGTAAATCAGCAGTTAAAACAATCAGGAGAAGTAGCATTTAAGGTTATTTGAAAAGTCATTTGAAAGGAAAAAGTATTGGCACTTTCAGGCACTAGAGTTGAAAAGATTATAGTACAGGAGCAATTTGTTTATTTTCTGGCAGCTGAGCTATAAAGAAAAAACCATGCTGAATTATATAATAGTAGAAATCATACAAATTCATCTATAGAGAAAATTCTTTCTGGACCTTAACTCGAGAAGAAATTTGGCATGTACAACAGTATTTAGAGCACTTTATCCTCAAGGGGAGTTCTACAAAAGATACAGAAATGCTGTTCTCCTGAGTGATTCAGCCTGGCTCGCCGTTAAGGCAGAGGGTGTGACATTAAATCATCACTCAGGGCAGGCAATCTTGTGTGAGGCTGATATAATGGTGTCCAAGCATTTACTCGGCTATCTGAGGCCCTCACTTAATGCTTGAATAGAACGCGAAGACTTGGGTTGAATGGCCAGTAAGTGTGTCTTTTAAGCTTCCTTTCTCAAATGGAAGCTGTTTCGAGTGAGCTTTAGAAAAGGACTCTCTCTCTTTCAATTCTTTCTTTAAACTTGTCAGCTTGATGGACACATATTTAATATACAAAGAGTTGCACCAACTTAATATATCCATTTTGACAGGTTTGGACATATGCACATATCCCTTATACCATCATGATAATAAACCTTACACCGGCAAGGAAATAGATGTGTCTATCGCCTCCCCAAGTTTCCTTTTGCCACCTTGCTTTTTGTGTAATAAAAACACTTAACCTGAGATTTAGCCTCTTAAGTTGTTAAGCACACATACCATATTGTTAAGCACACACACTATATTGTTAACTACAGACATTGTGTGTACAGAACCTCAAGAGCTTAGTTATCTTGTGTAACTGCAACACTACACTCATTGGACAACTCCCCATTCCCCCCACCTTCCTCCCTTGACAACCACCTTCTATTCTCTGCTTCTGGGAGTGTGATGATGTTAAGCACCTCATATGAGTGGCACCAGGCGCTATGTGTTCCCTGTGACTGACTTATTTCACTTAGCAAGTGCTCGTTTTGCCACCATTCTTATGAAAGAGGATGTTGTATTAACTTTAAAATATATATATATATATATATATATATATATATATATATATATATTATTGATTTCAGAAAGGTAGGAAGAGGGAAAAGATAGAAACATCAATGATGAGAAAGAGTCACTAATTGGCTGCCTCCTGAACACACCCCATTGGGGATGGAGCTCACAACACGGATATGTGCCCTTAACTAGAATCAAACCTGGGACCCTTCAGCCTGTAGGCTAATACTCTATCCACTGAGCCAAAACAGCTAGGGCTGAATCAACTTTTTGTAACTCACATTTTTCAAGCATAGTTTTAAGGATCCAAAGCTAGGATGTGGTTATTTGAAAAGTCATTTGAAAAGTCATTTGAAAAGTCATTAGGGTGTGCTGATTAATACCCATACCATAATTTAAAGTTTTAAAGATGGTGCTTTTGCTTATAAGGTAGATAAGCCACTGACCATCATTTCGCCATGTGTGAGTTGAGAAAGATGGCTTATTAAAAGGATTTCAATTTACTGCCACTGACCACTCTCTCTAAAATGTGACTTTGTAGCCCATCCCATCAGCAGATGGAGTTGGTTTCCCTACTGCTTGAAACTGGACTGGCTTTGAGATTGTCCCTGACATATGGGCTATAATTGAAGAAGAGAAAGCATGTTGCTTCTGAGTGTAGACCTCAAGGAGTCCTCCCCATGTCAGCTGGGTCTCTTGGGACCCTGCTGATGGCCTGTGACAACAAACGTGGTCCAACAGGCTGGAGGATGGCAGGCCCCGTGTGAGGCATCTCGGGAGACAACCAGCCAATAGCCAGCCGATCTGCAGAGGCAGGGCGGTCTCTGGGGCTGGCATTTTGCTATAGATGCCCGAGGGAGCCCAGCCCGCAGCAGGCCTGCCCAGCTGAATCCAGCCGAATTCGCTGAGGTGCAGAATTGGGAGCTAAAGAAATGGTTGTTGTAAGCTGCGAGCTTTTGAGTGGTTTGTTTCCCAGGCATTGCTAGGTGTGATGTATATTAAAAGTTACCAATCCTAACACCTTTATATTTGCATAGAACTTCATCACTTAAAAGGTATTTTGCACATATTCTCCTATTCCAAGTCATCTGTCTCCTGTCCCACGTCTCCTTATTAAATAACAAAACAGGTGTGGGAGGCTGAGGAGGGTAAAATCGGCCAAATTTAGGGTGACGGTGGCAAACACACAAAGCAACAACATACAGATGAGGCATTAGAGAAATGGACACTTGAAACACACCACGATAGTAACCAATGTCATCACTATACATTTAATAAAAAGGGATGCATCAAAACCAACAACAAACCACACAAAGAATAGAACACCTAAGGTTGTAAAGATAATGGAGGCACGAGGGCTGTAATAATCCTTTATTATCTACTACATGGTTTCTCAAGGTGGTGGTTGTTGTGTGTGTGTGTGTGTGTATGCCACCACCGCCCATCTAGATAATTTTTAAGACTTTTTTTTTCCTAACTGTCCTCCCCATTAAACTTTAATGGTACAGATATACTATAGAACTTTCTTAACAGTCTATAACTCTGTGTTTTATGCCTATAGAGCAAGACTTTTCACCCCCTAAGAACCAAATGTAAACCCCTGGGGACAGGCCCTCCCCATCCCATTTCCTTCCCGTTGAGAATGCATGCTTTATTGGAATCACGGAATGCATTTCTTTTTCACGTTTGACCCTGCAATCAGAAAATGATTTGCATTAGGTCACGCGGCTTAAAAAATGCTGGCCCAAGAGGTTAACCGAGGGCGCCGGCGACAGGCGCGCACTCCATCAGAGAGCACGGGTTCAAAGGCGCAATTAATCTCAGGTTGGGTAAATTGAATCGTCTATCTTTAGAACGGCTGGGGTGAAAACCAACTAATTAAAGTGCGTGTAGCTGTTACAAGCGGGAGAGGGGAAGGCTCCATAAATGCTTCATAATCACGATGGCAGAACTGAAAGCTGCCATTTGCTCCTCCGCGTGGAGAGACTGCTTCCGAGGAAGAGAACTTGTCGCTGGCGGTACATTTCCTTAAAGGATGGATGCGACAGGGAAAAGAAACGAGCAGAGAGACGGATGAAAACATTCCCTGGATGCAGGCATAAAACTCCAAGGCCGGGGAGTGTGGCGGGATGCTCAGACTGGGGAAGGCAGGAAAAGATGAAATGTGTGTCACTTGCCAAGACCGGCTTGGCTCAGTGAATAAAGCGTCGGCCTGAGGACTGAAAGGTCCCAGGTTCGATTCTGGTGGGGGACATGTACCTTGCTTGCGGGCACATCTCGACTATGGGGCGTGCAGGAGGAGGCTGATCGATGTCTCTCTCTCATCGATGTTTCTGACTTTCTATCTCTCTCCCTTTCTCTCTGTAAAAATCAATAAAATATATTTAAAAAACCCCACACACACGTGTGTCACTAATCACTAGAGTCCACCTTTAGAAATGCTTTTTGCCAGGAGAGGTTTTCTCAGCAAGGGAGCGTGCACAGCGAGGGGAAGCCCACCCAAGCCCACCAAGTTCACAGGCCCAAGTTCACAGGCCGGCATGCCCAGCTGGCTCGCAGCCCAACGGGGAGTGCGCCCAGGTCCAGTGGATGGCACCTGACCTCGGTTAAAGAAACAATGTTGCTTATGCCCGGGGAGAGGGACGGGGAGGCCTTTCCAGAAACTGAAACAGGAAGGCAAGCACCATCTTCCCAGCGTTCAGGTTAGTTCTCAAGGACCTCCGAGTCTGACTGATTTCTAAGCAATTACCAAACACGTTTCTAAATTAAAGTTCCTCCCGGAGACTCCTGGTTTGAGAGCCTCTCTAGTTTCATCCAGGTAAGAGCAATTAAATGAGAAGTGATTTTTTCTGTCCCCAGAGATTACCCGATGGAGAAAGAAAGTGTAATGAATGTTGTAAATATTTACAACAAAAAGACAAGAAAAAAAAAAAAAACCACACAATATAAGGAAGGGCCTCGGAAAACATGGAAAGCATTGCCATTATTTAACAGATAAGGAAACCAAGGCGGGAAGGGACTTCTCTCCAATCCACAGACCCAGCGAAAGCAGAGCAGTTAGTTACCCACTGCTCACTGCCTCCTGCGAAACAGGGGTCTCCTGCCATTTCGGCATTGATTTAGCTCTTCTACCGTTATTTTAAGGAAACACGCCAACCAACAAACAAAAAGCAATTCCTCTACAAGTACCTGGAGGCCCCTTTGCATTCGCCAGCAGAGTCCTCTTGCCAGAGAGCCGGGTCCCCCTGCTCCCTGTTCACCTGAGAATGCTTTCCCAGAGTTCCTTGGCACAGGCAGTGCCTTTTGAGTTCTGGGTTCCCATTGGTTCATAGAGAAGGCCAGCCCCCCCAGCTGTCTACAGGCCTCTGAGAGTGAAACCCCTTTTCAGGAACTGCTCTTCCAAGTATCTTCCTTCCACACCCTTTTCTCACTGTTGCCCAGTGCACACAACCTAGGGGACTCATTGGTCATTCCCTGGGCATGTGATTGGTTGATTCTGGAGGGACCCACTGTGGGAGCTAAAAAAATATTCATGCTTTTCCTCCCACCGTTAACTTCCTTCAGGTGGAGCTCATCGCCAAATTAACAGACAAATCAGAGTTTAATTACAGGCACATGGGGAATTCACATGGGCATGAAAATTCCCTTACATTCCTCTCTAAGATGCTATTGGGCGTATAAGGCATTTTTGGACAAAGGAGAAAGTGGGGGCAGACAAGGTAGTAGGTTTAAGAAGGGAGAATGGGGGATGCACAGGTAGCTGGGGGAGAGCATACCAACCTGGCAGGGAAATTGTTGGGAGATAAGTCAGAAACGGTGAGACACCTGTCTGGAAGCTGTCATACACAATTTGAATTAGGTAAGGCAGCGTTTGAAACTCGCCTACCTGAAGCAGGTTTCTCTGTCTGAATCTCTCTGGCAGGGAAAGGGGAAGGGTAAAAGGTTCTTTAGGAGTCTTTTGTTCTTAATAAACAACTTAAAATCAATATCCCCAAAAGGCAGTTTTAGGATGCAGAATTCTCGTCCCTTCATCAAAAATGTTTAATATATATATTTTATTGATTTTTTTACAGAGAGGAAGGGAAAGGGATAGAGTTAGAAAATCGATGAGAGAGATATCTATCAGCCGCCTCCTGCACGCCCCCTACTGAGGATGTGCCGGCAACTAAGGTACATGCCCTTGACTGGAATTGAACCTTGGACCCTTCCGTCCACAGGCCATGCTCTATCCACTGAGCAAAACCGGTTTTGGCTTCACCAATTTTTTTTAAAGTGTTTTTATTGATTTGAGAGAGAGAGGAGAGGAGAGGGATAGAAGGATAGAAACATCAATGAGAGAGAAACATTGATTGGCTGCATCCTGCACTCCACAACCCTGCCCACACACACCTCCCACCTCCCCAACTGGGGATCAAGCCAGCAGGTGCCCTGACCAGGAATTGAACCAGTGACGTCTTGGTTCATGGGTTGAAGCTCAACCACTGAGCCACACCAGCTGGACCACCACAATTTCTTTCTTTATTGCTTCTCTTTCATCCTCAGGCTCCGTTCCTCTTGTCCTTGATATCCTTCCAGAATTTCTTAGAAATTCAGCTAGATGACTCCATAGGGTTGACTGACAGCCTCCATGAGGCTTCCTACTGCAATTCCTACTTCCCTCTCTGCCCTACTCAACTCATAAACACTGACCTCTTTGAGTCGATCCCAGGACTCATGCTCTCATGTTCTTTCCTGTCTCTGGAGTCTTCTCTTGATTTACTTCTGGACTCACCAGCATGGATGGAGCCTGAAGAATTTAGTTAAAACACTGCCTTTGGATTTGTTATGACATAGCTGTATTATATGGTCCCTAACCCTTATCCCTGCCCACTGAGCCAGAACCCCTTCTAGTTCTGGCACTGCTGCTCACTTGTTATGAACTTCTTTGTTCGGGGGATTAAATATGCATTAATTCATTCATTCGTCTACTCATGGACCCCACACACATATATTGAACACTTACTCTTTGCTAGGAAACTTACTGGTGTCAGTTTAAGGGATCTCCTGGGTGCCTTTGCTACCATGACTTTACTGTAGTTATTAATAACAGAAAAGGAGCATAGGGAGGGCCAAACATTATAGGCATAGAAGCCAGGGGTCTATCCCCTGCAGGTCACTGGGGGAAGAGGCTAGACAGGGAGGAGAATAAACACATGCATAATAAAGTTAGGGTGACATAGGGAAGGTACTTGTCTGTCAGTCACATCTGGGAACAGGTCACTGGTTAGAATGGGCATGGCCACTACTAGGGTGCAAACTTTTTAAGCCCAAGTACATTTCTTCTATGGCTGGATGAAGGAAAATGCGATTTTAGAAACACAGGGATTTAATTTCATGCAAACAAAAATCACTCATTCTCCCATGTGAGTCTCAGAAAATTCTTTTTCTCCAGATATGGTAAAGACTCCACCCCCAGCATTCAGTGGGGAAAGGGGCACCCGAATTTCTCCGATGACATCGTCACAGAGAGGCCATATAAGGTAACCTCCATACTTATTCCTGCAGATGCCGGAGTGACTCATTCTAATCAGAAAGCAGGTTGTCTTAACTAGAGCCCACAGGGTATAGAAGCACCCCTTATCTGCAGGAATAAGCAAGGGTTGGAGGTACAGTTTGTAGAAGAGGAGATTGGGTGGAACGGAAGGAGTGAAGTAGCAGATCTATCTTTTCACAAGTCCTTCCTGCAGCCGAGAAAGGCTGCATCCTGTGGTTGAAAATAGAGAGTAGGACCGAAATAGCACCACCTGCTTAGATCTGCTGTATCACAACCTGAGCTCCCACAACTCAAGAGACGTGCCTGCAGGCGAACGCACTTACCATTGGGAATTGCAGCAGCGCAAGACGGGCCCTCAACATTGTTTTAATTACCCAGGGGCCTACATTCCTTGTCTGTTCTTTCCTCCTCATCACAGATGAGGTGTCAGAGTTTTACATCAGGCAGAAGCCTGGGGTCCAGTTGGGCTTTGGCCTCGACTTGCTGTGTGATCTAGGCAGGACTTTGAACTTTTGTGGACCTCAGTTTCCCATCTATAAAATTAAGGAGTTGGTCTTGAAATTTTTCTGAAGTTTTAACAGGCTGAATGGAATGGTTCTTACTGCATGTTTTGCTGCCTCTCCACACCCCATACCATGCACACATTTTTTTCTTTCTTTCCTCCCTCCCCAGTATCCTATATAATAAAAGCCTAATATGCTAAGTGTCCGGTTGTGCTGTCAGCTGTTCAACCAATCAAAGCGTAATATGCTAATGATATGCTAAGGCAACTCAACCATTTGCTATAACATGCACTGACCACCAGGGGGCAGATGCTCTGACCAGTAGGTTAGCTTGCTGCTGGGGTCCAGCCAAACAGGACTGAACAAGATGGGGCAGACATGCCCTAGAGCCCTCTTGCAGTCCTTCCCAAGCTGGCCAACCTCTTGCATCCCTCCCTGTTCCCACTTGTGCACTGGTGGGGTCCCTCAGCCTTGTCTGCACCTTCTAAATTTTTAAGACTCCGTGAGGGATTTTGGAGAGCTGGTTTTGGCCCAATCCCCCAGGCCAGGCCAAGGGAGCTCACTGGTGCACGAATTTGTCCACTAGGCCTCTAGTTATATACATAATCCCTTCTCACTGTTCTTTTTTCAGATAACTGCAGGAAAGGCAGGGTATGTTCAGAGCACTACTGTTGTCCAGGGAGATAGTAACAGTGATGCCTGACTTCTATCCAGCCTGTGTATTTTTTCCCTGGTTGTGGGGACCTTCAGGGACAAAGAAAACTTTGGCTTGCTAGAGGGGCCTTGGATAGTGCCATGAATACTAAGTACCAGGGCCAAGACTAATGTGAGGGAAGGGGAGGGGGTGCCCAGATCATAAAATTTAAGGAGACCTCAGAGTTATTTCCTTGTAACAGATACTTAGTAAAAATGTGTTGAATGGCTTAATGGAATTATTCTTTTTGCCTTTCCTTCCCCTACATTTTGTCAATCCCATCAGCCTTTCTTTTCCTTGTTCTGTCTCTTTTCTCTATCCAAGTCTCCCATTAATTCCTGTCATGATTTTCACTACCCAATTCTTCCCCTTTGAAAGCATAGATTTCCTCCTTTCCTAGCTCCATTCCTCCTTCACTCTCTCCCTATGCTCCTTCCTTCAGATACTCCCAAGCCTTGGCTCTATTCTACTAGCTTGAATCTAGCAAACCTTTTCTCTCTGCCTCTTGCTTTATTGATTTCTATGGGGTTATTTTGTCCATGGAGGGAAAGGATTTCTTTGATACTCCAAGAATCAGACTGGGCACAAAGCCACGGACAGCTTTTGTTTGATGTGGACAATTTTATTCCCATTCAATTCCCTGGGTTTTCAAACAGCTGCAGATCTCTGAACTCCAAACATCTGAGCTAGTTCATCCTCCCTCTCCTGAAAGTGCACAGGCATTTGAAAAACACACAAACTCTTTAACAACCTGTCCTGTACCTCACAGAATGGAGGTCACAGCATTAGCAGGGCCCTGAATTCATCCTGAAAAGGCAAAACCATTAAATTAAGAGTAGATCTAGGTACCGGTCCTTAAATAAAAGTGAAAGGTACAAGCTAACAAACCAAACTACTTCCTTCTTCCTGTCACATGTTTGGCACACTCTACTTTCTAAGGTCAAAACCTTTTTGAACATTTACCTCTGCCATTTGAGCTACATTCACCACCAGCTGAGTAATTCTTCTCTAATTAGGGTGTCCTCCAAAGTAAAACTGGCTTAGAAAATTTTGAACGTAAAGAATTGATCAAACAGGACACAGGTGGCTTAAGAGATTCTAAAAATGGATACAGCCGAGACCGGTTTGGCTCAGTGGATAGAGCGTCAGCTTGCAGACTGAAAGGTCTCAGGTTCGATTCCAGTTGGGGGCATGTACCTTGCTTGTGGGCACATCTCCATTGTGGGGCGTGCAGGAGGCAACTGATCGATATCTCTCTCATCAATGTTTCTGACTTTCTATCTCTCTCCCTTCCTCTCTGTAAAAAATCAATAAAATATATTAAAAATAAATAAATAAATACATACATACATACATAAAAATGGATACATAAATACGTATGGACAATTCACAAACGATGGGGTGGGCTATGTCTTGTAGACTATCTTGTTGGCTTGGTGTCTTTTCACCCCATGTTTCTGTGACTCTCCAGTAGTTGGTCATAGATTAGATTAGCATGTAACATTTTACAATATGATAGTGTGCTCAATATTTGCTCTAACCACTTGTGTAAAGGGGTTAAATGCAAGAAAATAAAAATGAAGAATCACGGAAAGGCCTACAGCTTGAAAACATCACTTTTGCCTAGGGAAGAGCAGACAGTGCTGAGCTGGCTGAGACCAGGCAAAGAGGGTCTAAGAAAGGTCTAATATTTGGTAGAAAGCTAAGAACACATTGGTGGTCTAGTCTTGTAGGTATATGGACCAGTTTAACCATTACAAAACCCCTGTGAAGTAGGCTAATGACATTATTCCCATATTCTTTTCCAATCAAGGAACTAAAGTTTACAGAAGTTATTAAATGTGTGTATGCTCTTATAGAGCCTGGGTTCATGGTTACTGCATGTGCTGCCCTACTAATTGCATGTGTGGCATTGGGCAAAGGGGTGCCGAGATGAAGAAATCCCAGCCCTACCCTTGGAGACAAGTAGAAGGCAGCGAATGTAAACAATGAGTTGTAATTCAAGCAAGATGACCTGAGGGTCCCGGGAGGCGTGCAAGCCAAGGCGAGCAGAGCAGAGAGGTTCGGGCTCTTGCTGCCCTTGTATGTCAGAAGCCATACGGGCTTCCGACCAAGCTGCACCATTCAGAACAGAAATCCTCTTGGCGAACACTTTTACAGTCCGTTTATAAGCTGCACTGCCCGCATGCTGACTCATATGCTCTCCTCACCCTTCCATTTCGAAGCCAGCATCATTTTATTGCCCTAGTCCCTGGCTCACAGTGAGGAGGTCATGTATAAGTATTAATAAAATGCTTATTGTATATAGTACGGGTCTTGAATTCCATAAGACCTGGGTTCAAATACTACCCCATGAGTAACTCACTTAACTTCTCTAATACTTAGAGTCCTTATCTGTAAACAGGGAACAAATAGTGACATACAAACCTGGTGAGGTTGTTTTGATGATGAAAAAAGAAACTATAGTGGTATCTCGAGATACGAGTGCCCTAACATACCAGATTTTTTGAGATACGAGCCCTCGAGTGAGCGCTTTTTGCTTTGAAATACGAGCAACATTTGAGATAGGAGTAATCGCACGGATTGGCCGGCTGCACACGACCCACCAGTTTACTGCAACTGGAGCATCTCATAGTTTCCCACGCCTCCAGGTTACGGAACAAATTAAACTCGTATCTCCAGGTACAAAGAACAAGATTTGCATCATGCCTGGCAATCATAAGGTTTTAATAATAGGTGCTATGACTGGGTTCTTAATAAATGACCCAAAAACGTTCTGAAGGACTAAACCAATAGACTCCCACAGAAAAGATAACTTTGTAACACATCACTCCATTGTGTGGATGAACCCAGTTCATATATTAAATATGAATGTTTTTAACATATGAACTGGGTTTCTTTAAAATTTGGCGCTATACAGTGAAAAATATATAGGCTATCTATTTTTGGGATAAAAGCATAGAAAGAAGGTCTTTTTTGTGTGTGTGTGGAATTCTGTTATACTGTCCGTGAGAGAGTGATCTAGCAAATGAAATGGTATTTGGTAAACTCTGAACCAAGTAACAAACCTGTACTAATGCAAGCTCTCTCCACCCACAGCGGGTGGCAAGCCTTTTCACTTCATCACACCCTCAAATTTCCACACAGAAAAGTGCATCCCCCTCTTCCCTTAAGCCGTACCCCAGTTCCCAGCTGCGGGCATTGTCTTTATTTGACCCCTGTGCTCGAACACGGATACAAAAGGGGGCTGTGAGTTTGTCAGCAGATGATTTCTGAATGGAGGATGAGGAACATACATCCCTATGCAAATTGACTCGGTTTCCTAGCAATTTCCTCTCGGCCTACCCTCCCAGATGCAAGCTGGAGCCTGGGAGCTGCTTGAACATGATGGCTGTTATAGAATCAAGCTATAATTTTCAGGCTAATGGAAGACGTATTGGCAAAAGTTGACATTAAGTGGAACTAATTGCACTGTAACTGCTAAATAACTAAGAAATAACTACCCTGTAATTTATGGTTCAGTGTGGACTATTCAGTAACTTTGGAGCTCTTTTCGTGTAGCAAGGAGCTCAGTGATGCATGAGCTGCCAAACTTTCTGCCATTCAGGGGGCCCTGGAAGCTAGAGACCGTGCGTTGCACAAACATGCAAGTCTGCAGTTTGCAAAGGCAACCTGCCCTACTTCCAGGGCAATGTTTCACTCCAGTGCGTAGTGGATGAGAATTGTGCCTGGTAGAGTCTCAGGTTGAAATCCCAAACATACTTGAGAAGCATGTCTTTTACGCTATGCTTCTGTTAATGGATGGACATTCTGCCACGAACAAACTAAATTAAAGGAGAAAGTAAGGGCAAGTGCTGAGGCATAAAGAATATTCCTCTCATCTGGATGACAGCCCTCAAGTATAGATAGGCTATGTACAAATTTTAGTCCTTCCAAATCATCTTCCGAGCCATAAACGAAATACAGGACGCGTTTAATTTTTCATTAACTATTGCGATCATCTTCTAACTGCTACCCCTGTCACCTATGCCTCTTTCCCATCCCACCTGGTCCCATAGTTAGCTCTTATTCCCCGAGAAACTAAAAATGCGCTCCCACCACTTGCCCTCCTTCAACTTCTCTTACAAAGCTGTGAACCATGCAACACTAACCACAAGAATATATTTCTAAAAACATTCTACTTGAATAAATATATTTTAGAAATGCTAAATATTAAGAAACCCAGTTCATATGTTTAGATAGTGAAGACACTATCCTCTCGTGGAAAGTCACATTTTCAGGCTCTAAGAAGTCTTATCACAAAGGGTCTTGTTTAACTTTAAGTTAGTTTTGCTGAAGTTTTGGCCACAGAAATTCGTGTGTGTGTGTGTGTGTGTGTGTGTGTGTGTGTGTGAGAAAGAGAGAGAGAGAGAGAGAGAGAGAGAGAGAGAGAGAGAGAGAGAATAGTATTTTTCTTTATACTTTATGGGGCCAGGTACCCTAGTATTCCCTGAAAAGCATTTTGAGAAATACTAGTTCCCAATGTAGATCTAATTTTTTGTTATTTAATTATTCTTTTAGGTTATTATAGTGGTCTGTTCTGGAGATATGCACATTATTTAATAACTAGAGGTCTGATGCACAAAATTCATACACTCGGGGGCAGGTGGGGGGAGGAGGCATCTCTCAGCCTGGATTGTGAGAGGTTGCAGGCCATGCCAAGGGACCCCACTGGTGACTGGTACACGATCAGGGCCGGGGAGGGATGCAGGAGGTTGGCCAGCCAGGGATGGACAGTGGGAGGGCTCCAGGGCATGTGTGGTCTATCTCGCTCAATCCCAATTGGCCAGACCCCAGCAGCAAGCTAAACTACCGGTCGGAGTGTCTTCCCCCTGGTGGTCAGTGCACATCATAGCGAGTGGTTGAGCAGCCTTAGCATATCATTAGCATATTATGCTTTGATTGGTTGAACGGACAACTGGACAACCAGACACTTAGCATATTAGGCTTTTATTAAATAGGACTATTTGCCCTCTTGCTTTAAGCCAGTATTTCTCACCTTGGGCACTACTGATATTTTGGATCCAATAATTCCAATAATTTTTTGCTGTGGAGGGCTGTCCAGTTCATTGAAGAATATTTAAAATCATCTCTGGCCTTTACCATTAGATATGTGGGGTAGCAACACACCTTATCACACCCGGTTATGACAATCAAAAATGTCTACAGATATAATCAAATGTCCGTTAGGCATAAACTTACCCCCTGTTGAGAATCACTAATCTAAGCTGTGAGATACTACACAAGAGTTTTCTCTTGCTCCTGAGTGCACCTGCACACCTAGTGCTAGTGGCTGACTGTCTATCAATATTTAGTACACAATTATTTTTATCTTTGATAAATGACAGAAACACAGACAGTAAATAAAAATAAATTCCTTTCTTTGGAAATAATCATTTGCATATATTATTATAGCAATGTAATTATTTCATTATTGTTTTTCAACCATATTTCCAAAAACCTACCCATTTTTGAGATCTTTTGGAAGAAAACAAAGAAATAGAAAAAGTAAAACTAGACTGTTGACTTGGTAAGTAGTAGTGTGGGCAAAATATCAGATAATGATAGTTCCTTTGTGTTTAGTGTTTTTATATTTGCCCGCTTCCTTTTATGGTAATTTTTTAAAAGTTATTTTAAATTTTATTGGGATGACATCAGTCAACATGAACATATAGGTTACATGCGAGGAATACTAATATACAAAACTGCATATAGGACCATGTGCCCACCACCCAAAGTCCAATCTTCTCCTGTCACTTCATATTAGGATCCCTTTCTTCCTCTCAGTTTCTTCATCTATAAAATGGATGCATTGCTATTGATTCTGTCAGTCACAAATGGTCCTTCTGATGATAAATGAAAATATGTATTTTAGAAAATCTGAAAGTTCTAAACTACTCAAGAAAGGAGGTTATAATCTTTTATTTAACATGTCTGAGGACTAGAAGATGCTATACATTAAATTTCCTCCAAATAACAAATATAAGTATCGAAAGAGCAAAAACAGTTTTTAAATTTTAATGTGACATTTTAGCAGCATCTGTAAGTTATTTTACTAATTTTCTTTTTGAAAACTAATTGCATCATATTTGCACATAATTGAACTATTACTTCCTGAGACAGTTCATCATTATGAACACATGTGTACGCTGGATCATTTCAATTCGATTTAGATTATTTAGGATGTTTTACGTTCTGCTATCGATCCCTGGTTCTATTCACTTTGTGTGTGTCTTACTTTCTTCCCTCAGTTACACACCCTGCGCTGTCCTTCTTACTGCTTTCAATGTGCCTTTGCCTAAACCTGTCCTCAAAATGTGCTGACCCTACTCACCTCCTACCATAATAAAAGGCACAGACATGAGTATATTCCATTTGCTTAAAAGCGAAGTGAGAGTAAATAGGATCAGAAGAACTTCTTTCCTATGAAGAAAATGTGTGGGCATTACTGCACAGGTATTGAGATACCAATATTAACTGTTCAGAAATCTCTTATTATTCCTTTCCTTTAAATGGATCAAGCTGTATCATTATAAAGAAATGGTATTATTATTTAGGTAACCACCAGACAAGGAAGGGATGATGTAACATTCTGTGCACAGACAGAGATAGGAAGAGTGATGGGGGTGTAGAGATGAAGAAGATGCAAATAAGAAAGGATGAAAAATATAGCATATCAGAGTATAGAGAGGGCAAGAGAAGGAGATCTGGACATGAATCCTCTCCTGTAGAGGAGTTATCCATCTAGATTATGATCACACGATAGAAAAACATTCTGTAGAGGAGGACTCTTTCTGTAAGGGCATTTCCTCTAGTGAAGTTTTCTCTATTTTAACCTTAAAAAAAAACACACCTTATTTTTATTGATTTCACAGAGGAAGGGAGAGGGAGAGAGAGATAGAAACATCAACGAAGAGAGAGAATCGTTGATCAGCTGCCTCCTGCACACCCCACATTGAGGAATCAAGCCTGCAACCTGGGCATGTGCCTTGACTGGGAATTGAACTGTGACCTCCTGGTTCATAGGTTGGCACTCAAACACTGAACCACACCTTCTGGGCTCTATTTTAACCTTTTTTCTTTTTTTTAAGTCAAATAGTTGGCATATGAAACAATGGTTATCTTGACAAATGGATACTGGCATTCACATGTAAAAGAATTGTCCTGGTAACAAAAGCCCCTCTTTAGAATAGGTTGGATTTTCCCCCTGGGGGAAGAGGTTGGGTAAAAAAGGCTAAAATGTGGATTTATGTTCTTAGTTTGTCCCTTCGTCTAGGTTAGGTTTCTATTAAGGAACTTCAGGTATTATTTCCTCCAGGAGATCCTCCCTGTGTTGCTGGAATGAGCTTCATGAAGCAGGGAGTTGTGGGTAATTACACCCTCCCTACATTTTCTATGCATGCTGTTGTAATTTCTTGACAACACTGGAAAATACATTTCCAGTCTGAGTTCAGAAAAACTGTTTTTCAGGATTATAATCTGTAAAAGAGGAGGGATATCTAACTCAGCACCTCTTGAATTTTAACATGAATATGGATCTCCTAAGGATTTTGTTAAAAAATAGATTCTAATGAAGTTTGTCTGGGATGTGGCCCAAGACTGTGCATTTTTATCATGCCACTCAGTTTAGAAGGTTATGTATATAAAAGCTGAGGAATTTTGATGATGGCTATTAAAACATAACATCTGGATTACAGTTGAAAAGACATGATGGAATAAAAGATTTGGGGGTTTGAAAACCTGGACTCAAGTCCTGTAACTTTGGGTGAACTACCTCTTAAGTCACATTTTTCTGCCACATGACTGCCCATCTCCCAATAATTAAGTCAGAATATGTATGTAAGTGCCCTATTATTGGTTTTGGCACACTCTAGGCCACCAATGTAAGGCAGTTGTTTTATTATATTGTTACAAAAGGCAAAACTTATAGAAACTTATAGAAACACAACTTGTGTGTTTCATGATGGTTTCTAATTGGATCCAGAGACTAAAAAAAAAAGTGTATGTGGGGGGGAAGTAGTGAAAGAGACTGTTGCTATGATAAATGGAAACATTTTACTTGTAATTGCAGCAAGAGATGTTTGTGTCTAAAGTGATAATGGAAAGCAGTTTGAGAAGATATACCCCAATTTCCATTTGTTTAAAAAAATAATAAAAAGAAAATGTTTTCACGCTTATTAGAATTATGGTGTTTATAAATCCATAAGCATTTTATTTATTCAGAATGGTTCAGCCTAAATTGAGTTGAAATCTCCTTTGGTACTACCTAAGGAGAAAAAGTTTTGCTAAGGAAATTAGGAGTGTGAATCACACTATATGGAGGAAGGGGAATATGGATAGGGTGCAGATAGGGGACTGCTTACCTCTATTACATTGAAGCATCATTTACAGGTCATGGTTTTTCTTTTTTTTTCTTTTTCTTTTTAGCCATATTAAGCCTCTTTCCTGGCAGTACCTTTAATCAGAAGTTTTATAAGTAGCCCTTGCTATAGCACATATTATATAAATGTATCCTCTGGAGCAAGGATTGGTAGACTATGATTTTAGGGTCAAATCTGGCCCTTTGCCTGTTTTTGTAAATAAAGTTTTATTGGAACATTTCCATGCTCATTCATTTACATATTACCTATGGCTGCTTTAACACTGCACAGCAAAGATGAGGAGTTTTGATAGAAACTATCTGGATTGCAAAGTCTAAAATATTTACTACTTGGCCCTTTACAAAAAAAAATTTTGCTGAAATCTTCTCTGTAGGAAAATAAATCTAATATATACCTTATAATATGCCATGTACTTCATTCATGTTATTTTAATCAAAACCATTTTAAAAAAATCTTCAATGACTTTTATTTGCTAGGAAGTGTTTCAGTTGCAGCAATAATCGGTAAGACTCATTCACTGCCCACATATATTATTGAGGTGGGTAAAATACTAAGGACTTACATAATGTGGATAGTTAATTGATGGGGTCCTGAAAAACATAACTTTGAGATAAATTTTATTATCTCCACTTTACAGTAAAGAAACTGAGACTCAGAGGAATTGAGAAACTTGCCCAAATATATATACCAAATTAGCATCAAAGCTTTGTAACACACACACACACGCACACACACACACATACATACACACATACATACACACTCACACTAGAGGCTTGATGCACAAAAATCATGCAAGAGTAGGCCTTCCTTCCCCTAGCTGCTGGCACCAGTTTCTCTCTGGTGCCCGGGACCCAGGCTTTCCTCCTCCAGTCATTGGCAGGTACCAGGGCCCTGGGCTGGCTTCCCTCCAGCCCTGCCTTTGTCAGGAAGGACATCCGGAACGACATTCAGAAGGACATCAGGTCTAATTAGCATATTTTTATTATAGATATTATTATTATTATAAATATCCTATGTAGATAACCTAGCATTGCCCAACCAACACTGTGCTTCTAGAGTTTGTCTCAGAATTGTTGAGCCTCTAGCATCTTACCTCTCATTTTTCCTGCATTGTCCCATTCTCTGGCTTCAAGAAAATTTCTGTGATTTCCCCAACCACATTTCTGATATGTTACCATCCGCAACTCCATTTTCTCTCTGAACCCATGCCTTCCTACTGCCTGACCCACCTACCTTATGTTCTCACCAATATCATCTGTGCCTTGATGTGCACTTCATCCCATAATCCCTGGCTCTGCCCTGACCACATTCTGTCTTCTCTTAGAATTTTTATCAGTATTCTTGAACAAAAGAACCCATGACCCCACCCTCTATTAGTCAATCATTTTGGAATAATGATAAAGACACATGAAATGACTTCAGTCAGTTTGTCATTAGGATACAGATGGATGTTGTTGATGGTCAACCTTGCCAATTTTATTAGCAATTACACTAGGACAGTGGTCGGCAAACTCATTAGTCAACAGAGCCAAATATCAACAGTACAACGATTGAAATTTCTTTTGAGAGCCGAAAACCGACTTCTGCACATGGACCACAAAGTTTCAATAGCATTGTACTTGTGTTCCCGCACGTGGTATTTTGTGGAAGAGCCACACTCAAGAGGCCAAAGAGCCGCATATGGCTCGCAAGCCACAGTTTGCTGACTACAGCACTAGGACACTAGAACGAAGATGCTTGGGCATGGAATTAGTAAACTTGGTTTTAGGTCCTATCACTGAATGAAGCGTCATTTTCTCATTTGTAAAATTCAGATAATTATAGGTACCGCACAGACTTCCTGTGAAGTTAAAATGAGCCAAGTTTTGTGATGGCACTTTGTGTAAACACAGGTAATTGCACAGATATAGAGGGGTGGTATTAATGTTAATTTTGCCATTAGGTATTGTGTAAATGCATGTAAACTGCCATGCTAATTATTTAACATTTTAATATGCTAAAGAGAATTAAAAAAAACTTGTAATGAAGATTAGAAGCAAAGTATTGGTACAAAGTACTGTTTTAGGAAAAAATGAAGGCAGGTCATAGGTTGGAAGAGCCAAATGACATAACAGCAGATGACTTGTAATCTATGGAAATCAGACTCAAAGGAGAACACTCACTCTCATGCCCAGCTCTCCACTGCAGACATAGAAATAAGTTCTCTCACTCAAAGGGACCAAATGTCTCCTCTTAATGAATATTTTATTGTTTATAAAATCTAAGGTGTTTTATAAATACAGTAGTCCCCTACGATCCATGCAGCAACAATGGTCTGACATATTAAATGAAATATTCCAGAAATAAAAAACCATTCCTATGTTTTAAATTGTGTGTTGCTCCAAGTAACATGATGAACTCTCACACTGCCACTCCATTCTGTCCACGGTGTGAATAATCTCTTTGTCTAGCCTCTCCATGTTGTATTGAGTCCCCTGCCCATTAGTCACTTAGTAGCTGCCTTGGTTATCAAATCCACTGTTGTGGTGTCACCGTGTCTGTGTTCAAGTAGCTCTCATTTTACTTAATAATGGCCCCAAAGCCATTCACAGAACTTTTCTTCCAGTGTACTGTTATAGGTGTTCTTTTTATTAGAAGTGTTGTTTTGTACACAGCATAATGGAGCCCGTTCTGACGGATACATCTAGCAAATTATAGATCAAGTGAGACAGTTCCCAGAGTCCCCTGCAGAAGCATTTGGTTTGGCAAGAGTGGAAGAAAGCATTCTGTTCTCAACCTCTATGACGCATGAAGAATAAGCTGCATTGTTTATGGACACCCTGAATCCCCAAAACTTGGTTTAATCGCGATGACTGACGTAACTCAGAGTTTTCTAAATTAGAGTATTGCTATTTGTGGAACAAAATCCAAATTAGACCTCTTAGTAAAGAACATGACATGCAGAAGGAGAAGGAAGAAAGGGGATGCAGAAAGTAAGTAAATGCGGGAAATTTTAAGGCTGATCGCTACATGAGGTGGTTTTCGGTTTTCTGTGCCATATTTGGCAGCCACAGGTAGCACTGTAACTGACGTTGGCTTTCTTTGTAACAAAGGGAAATAAAAACATGCTATAAAAATGCAGCTGCCTCTCTTGCCACCGAATGAAAGGAAACCAGACAGACTAATTCAAAGTTCTTTTTTTGGATTTAACATCCTGGTTTGGTTTTTAAGTTAAATTGGGACAAAGGTCAAGAAGAATGCTGCATTTTCATCTTCTTTTGAAGTTCTCCTGAGAAGAGCCCACAATTTTAGAGGAGGTTAAAGCACACACACAGAGAGAACCCTACTACATGAAGAGAAATTCATTACCTGCTGAAATACGCACAGACAGGGCTGCGAAAACAAAGACAGGGTTTGAGTGTTAAAACCAGAAAGGCAATGCGTTTTCTTGATATGAGGAGTACACAACCCAGTAGGAGCTTTCAGAAACCGGAGCCAATCTTTCAGCGATGGTATGGAAAGATACAGAATATGGTCAGAGCTTGTTGAACACCTACTATGCGATGGAAATGGCACTGCATGCCTAATGGCCTCATTCTCCTAGAAAATTTTATCAAACACTTGTTTTTTGCTGGGTAACTTCTTGGAATTTTACATATATCATGTCATTTCATTTTAATGACAAGTCTGAGTAGGCTATCTCTATTTTTAGGTGAGAAGGGATGAAGCTCAAAAAAGTTAAGAGAGCCCTAACAGCCAGCTAGTCAACCAGTTGGCAAGTCAGGACTGTTAGGATTTGAGTCCTAGTTTGGTTGGCATCAATCTCAGGCAATTTCCACAATGCCACGTGGTCTCCTAGAGGGTATCAGGTCTCTTCTCCTGTCCAGTGCACAGCGGTCCTCCACAGCACCCCTCTGCTAACATACCACTAACACCAGGGCTAAGGATTTCTCATGAAAAGCTGAATTCCAGAGAGTGTTCTTCCTGGAATTGGAACAGAATCCAACTTCTTGCATCTTCCACTCATTGTTACTAATGGAGTTTTCCAAAGCAACACAGAACAAGAATCATTTCTAGATTAGAAACAGCAGTTTAGAAACATCCTATTCCCTCTTCACCAGGGTATTTCCTGAGCCCTTCAATCATTAGTTCAATGTTCCTTTAAATGTAGCAGTTGTAAAGGGGCCACTCTGTGTTTTGTATGGAGAAATGTGCTATTTAGATCTTCATCATTCTCCGCGTACAGCATTTGGATTTTAAAGTTTCACTATAAAATTCATGAAACAAGTTCTCTACTACTTAAGACCTCTCTGTTTATAATCATTTGCATTCCCCAGTTGCTGGAGAAGTGATATAAGCAACGGTGGAAAAAATGACATTTCACTGACAGGCAGTGGACAATAAAATGACATAATTATGTCCAACATGCATGAATATTTTAGAACTATGCCCAGAGAATGTTAAATAAATCCCTTAAAATTCTGCAACTGCAGCAAGCTTTTGGTTCTCTTATTTCACTCTACTTTTTGCTCTTGCCTTTTTAAAGAAATGTTGTCAGTTGAATCATGAGGGCTACTCCTTATATCATCTCTCCTATTTTTATTATTCTTTAAGGAGCAATGCACTTAACCCTTTGATGCCCATGGATAATTTGTTAAACACATTTTTAAAGCTATACATGTATATATTTCCAGTTAGAGAAAGCAAAATTATTGTTTAAGGGGTATACACAAATACAGGAGTTTTTCCTTCATTTTTTTTAAACCTTCTTACTCTCATTGTCTATTCCATGACCATTGTAACTTAAGGGACATAACTATGCCTTCCACTCTTCTGTGGAGAGTATGTAATGTACACAACCCTCAATAAATCTGGTAAATAAAAGATTTATAGAAATTCCAATCTGTTATAGAAAAGACAGCAGATTAAATGATGGGCAGGATGCCTTTGAATTTCTAAGATTCAATAATTTTAAAAAGAATGGAAGTTTGGCACTGCAAGATCATCAATAACTACTGAATGGCTCTCCATCATCCCTCTATTACAATTTGAAATTTTTTGGCATCATTTACAAGGTCTAGGATAAACAAGCCTCTGCCTGTGTCTTTACCCCAACCTCTATCATACTTGTTCCTGCCACATCATCCTCATTGACCTTATTTCAAATTTTCAAACGAGTTGACCTTTGCACATCAGAAGCTTTGCACAGGCTACTATCTCTGCTTGGAATGCTTTTTCCCCCCACACTTGGTTAACTTCCTCACTCATAAACTCTCACTTAAATGTCATTCTCCTACAGATGCCTGCCCTGTGTATCCCCAGCACACAACACCCAGCAGGTCCTCAATAACAATAAGCTGAATTATTAAACAATGACCACCTGCAATGTGCATTATCTCTGCTGGACTAAGTGAGAGACAAAAAAAAAAAAAAAAAAGACACGTTGTTGAAGAAGCTTTACATTAAGCTTAAAACCAAAAAGGTCCTTAGTGTGTTTTGATGAAAGAATTCTAATTATTGGGTGTATTCACATCCCATCTTCTTTTTGTAAGGAGAAGTTAACTTCTCCTTTAATGAAATTGTAGGCTAACAGATGAGGTTTGGATACATGTCAATGAGCATGAGAATATATGTCCCCTCATCAAAGGGGCCTGGAGTACATTGAGTTTATGACTAAGTTCAAAACTAATTGCTGCTGGTTCTTGGAATCGTGCCAGGGTGGGAGGAACAGGTCTATTCTCATTATCTCACTTAGTGGATAAGGAAGAAGTAATTATGTGAATTTGTGTGTACTCCATCAAAGAGATGGGACATGGAGGAGACAGATAGGATGCAATTCTGTTGAATTTTTGTCTCTTGGCTTTTCTATATTACTAATAAATCATTCAAGAGGAAGAGCAGCGAGCGTAAGGAGGAGGTAAGTCTTCATGATGGGGATGGCCATAATCTCAAAGAATGGCTAGCAGTCCAGGGATGTAAGTGCAGATGACAGATCATATTGCTCAACCAGAAGAGCCCTACCTTATACTTTAAAGTAAAGGTCATTCTATAGCTGTGAGAAACGTATTTGTAGAGAGAGACAACACGAGCTCATGACCGTGATCAGCCAGGATAGGTATGTTACACTAAACAATGAACAACTGCCAAGTTTCAGAGTCTGAAAACAACACAGGTTCATTCCTTAATTACACTACATGTCCATTTCAAGTCAGAAGGATGCTCTGCTCATTGGAGTGATTTGGGGTCCCCGATTGATGGAGGCTACATGCCTATACTTGCTTCCAGGATTACTACCACATCAGGATTACTATCTGACACTCCCCTGATAAATACTTCCACCTCAAAATGTATCTGTCCACATTTTGCGGAGGGTCAAATTGAATTACATGACAATGCGTAACTTGAAAGAGTAGGGAAGTATGATTTTCCATATGCCAAGAAGGGAGAAAATCTGGAATATTTTAACAGATGTAATAAGTACTACAGCCTGCTTCTCTAATGGAAAATATTTTTCTTCTTCCTGCTTGTAAAACCAATTCACTCTCATACCACCCAGAGATCTAACTCAAGAGCTCAACTCAAGAATTCATAACAACTCATCCAAGCACTGTGATGAACGTGGAGTCCAGAGTGGCTCCCTGTTGCCTCTTCAAGTCCAGACATAGTTCCCTTTAGTTCAGAGATCTGAATTCAAAAGACTTGTTATACAAATTACCATACCACAGGCCACTCACAAGATTTCCACAATAAACACTCCCAATCATAAATGAAGGAGGCACAATAGTTGCTCTGTCGCAATTCTGAAATGCTACTGGAGAGATGTGACAAGGTCCCCTCTGGGAGTGGAATATGTTCCCAGATTAGTGGCCAATTCTGCTCCCTGGATACGGCTCCATTCTTTTGTTTTCTGTGGCCCATGGGATTCTCCTATTTCCATCAACTTCCTTGGCTACATCAAATGTGGGCATTGAAAATATGCTTCATTTGTTAGCTGAGCATCTTTCTTAGTCTCTTTCCTGCTTAAGAGTTTGAGAGCCCTAGTGTTATTTTAAATCTCCAACAGTCATCGACTGATTTATTTGCAGTGCCACTCACTTAAAATGTTAACAGCGTTTATATCTCTTTGAATTCAGTCACTTCTCACTGCTCTTTTCTAGATATATTTCTTAGATTTGCTATGTCTTTGTTTGCTTGCCTCTCTTCTCCCTTCACCCCCTGCCACCTTAATTACAACAACTTTAACTTACAATGCTTCCAAAGGCAAGTGGAGATTGTAGTTTCCCCTGCCTCTGAAACATTTTGTGCAAATTGAATGCCTTTACTGGATACCAAGCTCTTAATTATACCTTTCCTCTGAAACACCTTAATCCACTCAACGATTTTAACAGTGGTTGTGATGCCCATTCCTTTCATTTGATCCAGGCTGCAAGTCTAAGTTTTCTTTGGCTTTTGTTACAGTCAATGACTATCTCAATATCTTCTGACAGAGTGGGGTGAAAAATAGTTTCCTCTCTTAATCCCTCAAGTTTCTGAACTTCTTGACTTTCTCTATTCCCTCCAATTTAGAGTCAGTTCTTTCATAAACTAATTTCTTTCTTGTAGTCTCTTGCCAAATGTTTTCAAAAACACCACGTCATGTACCAAATCACATTAGGATGATGAGGATGAGGTGGAGGATAACCAATAAATCTCAAAGCTTTCACATAAGTCCAATCAACAGGGCCTCTCTACTCATTGTCATCTCTCAGGGTCCAGGTGGATGCAGTGCCACCTGGGCACAGGCTTTCACTGTTACTGTAGAAATGGTCAGAGACCATAATAAAGGGTGGTCTGTCTTGTAAAATCTTCTATCAGGGAAAATACAGAATGCTTCTGTTCACATACCATTAACATATTCCATGACCTAGTTCAACTTTGTGGAAGCAAAGCAGCACAATATTAAGATGTGGTTCTATGAAGAATGATGAGAAGAAATATCTAATGACCAACTCTAATAAACACAATACCTTACATTGCTGAAGATTATTAAGAAATATTCTTCCTCCCTAATTTTCTCCCATTTAATTTAACAGTCAAGAGCCCTTGATTTAGAGCATCACCCAACTGAGAAATGTATGTACTTATTGTCCACTCTGTTGGAATGTACCCGTTTCTGTTTAGTTGAGATTGTAGTATCTAGCCACTAGTTAGAAACTTTTTGGTAGATTAAATTGCAAAACTGTACTGTCACAAGGCACCATCCAAAATAAGGATGGTGAGATATATCTATAGACATGGCTATGACCTGGCCATGACCATGATTGTGACACTTGCAGTTATGTGATCTTGAGTACATTCGTAAATCATCCAATCTCTTTAGGATGATCAATTCCATATACCCATTGAAGTTTTATCCCTTTGAGTGTCTTTAAGATATTTATGAGATACTAACTGTGTCAATAGCTATACCTATATTAACAATCATCATTGCTTTCAAAAGTAATTCTAACATTTTTGCCATTGTTGTTGACCTTGCAGAGCAACAAGGAAAATTCTTACAGGTAAATGGATGGAGATATTAATATCACCCTTAGATCATCCCTGTCCCTCCATTTATGAATCAGTAGAAAACTTTCTAGGATTAATAATCTTAAGGAAATCCCTCTACTTGCACAGAGAGGTAGAATTTACATGTATACTGCTGGCAGGGGTGGTACCCATTTTTTTCTGAATATTTTCTAAATATTTTAACAAAAATATTTAGTATGTAAAAGAATTTTTTCACAGTGATGTCTGGTCATTACAATATATGCCGGATTCTTGACAGAAGCATTTTAGCTGTGAGTAAAGTTGGGAATAGCTTCCTCTCTGAAATTGTTTTAAGTTGAACCTTTCCTGGAAACAAAATGAGTAGCTCATCTATCAGGGCCCAGTACAGAAAATCTCCCATAATTTCAAAGTTATGACATCCTTAATTATCAAGGAAGAGCAGGGAGCTAATGATTTAGAGCATGGAAGTTGCACTGGACCATCTCAACTCACACAACTCTTCTAGTAATTCTCTGTATGGCCTTGGGCACATTAGTTAACCGACACTCCTGTCTCCTCCTTTCCATAACAGTTAGCACTATATTATCTGCCTCAGAGGGTTTTTGTAAGAATTAAATACTATTTTACACGTGTAATACTTAGAATACTATCTGATATATAGTATATACTCAACAACTACTTTTTATAGCATGGCACCGCAAATATATAAACTAGAGGTCTGGTGCATAAATTCGTGCACAGGTGAGGTCCAGCTGGTCCACCCTGATTGGGGGCCCATCAGGCAGGCTGGCCAGGGAGAGGGGCAACAGGTGATTGGCTGGCCGGCCCTGTTCCCTGGTTGAATTCCCCGTAGAATGCCTGGTCAAGGGGACAAGTTACATATTAGTCTTTTATTATATAAGATTATATGTCTACATATCTGCTTTCTATATTCAGACTGTGAGCATCTTGGCACTGGAGAAAGGTGTCATTTAGCATTCTTATAAAATAATATCAATGATAATAATAATGAGGATAAGTAGCATTAACAGAACACACACCGACTCCTAAGCATTTTGAGGTGATGGATATATAGTATCTCATGTAGTGTTGTTAACCTTGATAATTTTGAAGACACTGAGGCTTAGACAATTTAAGAACCTCATTCAGAGAAAAAGACATAGTGCTTGATGGTGACTTTAGGTCTGTAATGCTATAAATCCAATGCTCTTAACCAGTAGATTTGATTATCCCATAGCCTGCAACTGCTTCTCTGAATTCTCAGGCCCTCACACAGCATTCACACTTAGTGAGCATTCCATAAATGCCTGAGGAATTAACAGGGCTCTTAGTTTTAGGGAATGGTGATTAAATATGATTGCTTAAAAATGAATCACTGGGCTATACTGAACAGATTTGAAAGAATTCTTCCTCTATTTGCATATATATATATATATATATATATATAAAATTCAAATTTGATGCTGTCTCTCCTTTCTTTAAAACCTTCAATAGAGCTTAGTTTCTTACCACATAAAATTCAAACTCTTAGTGTATAGTGTTAGCTTTCCCTAGTCTATCCCTATTTCAACCTAAAGGCTGGTTGAAAAGAATACAAATGTTTAACATGCATTCAATGCCAGCCCCTGGTTCCAGCTGGTTAAATAAATTGCCTCATTTAATCCTCAAATACCTACTCTCCGAAGTAGGTATTGTATTATTTCTGGCTTCTACTCTTATTTCTAGGGCAGATGGATTAACTTGAATAGGATCACAATGATAGTAGGTGGTGGAGAAAAAAATGTAATCTATGGGAATCTGGCCTCAGAGCCCCACAAACTGGACATGAAGTAATACTTTGCGAGGTGGATCCGTTAGAAGCCAGGAAAACCTCCTTGACGGAGTAGACCAAAGAAGAATCTGGTCATGAATAGAAATTCATCAGGTGGAGAAAGCAGGGAACAGAATTTTATTAAGAGAGGACCACATGTGTGAAGGCTTAGGAGAGGGATGAGAGAGAGTGGGAGCAAGAGTGAATCTAATGGCTATCTTATTGAAGTCACCCCATTATGTCCTTTTTCTAAAAAAATTATTTCAGAGAGAAAGTGAGAAGGAGAGAGATAGAAATATAAATGATGAGAGAAAATTATTCATTGATCTGCTGCCTCCTGCAAGCCCCACACTGGAGATCAAGCCCGCAGTCCCAGTATGTGCCCTGACTGGGAATCAAACTGTGCCTTCCTGGTTCTCAGTCAACTACTGAGACACGCTGTCTGGGTCCAATTATGTTTTTTTTAATTAAATTCTTTTCTCCCTAATATTTATCTCCTGGTCAAATGTATACATGCACATGGAAGATACATTCCCATATAGAAAATAACCTGTTTAACCATCTCGGTGGGCCATCAAAGAGGTCTAAGTTCATACCGCTTCTAAGTGGAAACCTGTGGTGATGTCGTGTGCTCCTTTTTATTTGATGAAATAATCTGTCATCTTTCTCTGCATCTTTCCAACACACCAGCCTCCATGACCTCCCAGCTGCCACTTCACCTCTTGTCCCTTTCAGACCTGGCTTCCTTCCTGACACCCTTTCCATTTATGCTCCACTGAGACAGAAATACACAGATCCAGTGCCAGCAGGAAACGCAAATACGGAGCTAGAACAACATTTCTGCTCAACGGATTGAGTCTTGCGTGGCCTGGGACTTGTGACGCATCTATTCAACCAGGCTTTTTGCTAAATTAAAATCTACTGAAGCCAGGTCAGCAAAAAATGTTGGGCTGTCGGTCCACAGGAGTGGGGAAAGTGCACTGCTAAACGAAAGCCCCTAGGAGGCTGGTTTTCATGGAAAGATTTATTTCTGCCCGTATGTGCAAAAATGTATGGACACATTGTGTAGATGTATTTAGTATCATTAATAATATCGCAATGTTGACCAGTCAAAACTTACCAATAACAACTGTTAACTAACACTAACAGAGACCACTTCATCGGTAGCTGACTGAGCATGTACCCTTGCTAGATTTTAAGAGGGAACGCGAATACCTGAAATCCCCCTCTTCCTATGCAGAGGAGTCTGTACTGCAGCAACACTCCTGGCTTCTGGCAAGAAACTTCCTCCAGATCCCTCAGGGCACAACCTCCCACCAGGCAGGAGACCACAGCACTCCTCATTGTTATTATCATGTTAATGGTTCACTGTTAACTATCCTGTACCCCCCTACTCTGTTTCCCTGAAAGTAAGACATTCCCCCAAAATAAGACCTACTTCCAGTTGTGCCTCTCCCTGTAATACAAGGCATCCCTCCGAAAATAAGACCTCCCTGATAATAAGGCCTCCCTGGAACATAAGGCCTCCCCGGAATATAAGGGCCCTGAAGCTACCTTAAGACATCTGACTCCTGATTTAAAGAGACCTTGCACTGCCTGAACAGCTCTGGCTGCACTGCAGCCAGTGAGCTGGTTTGCGATGACAACTACCACCAGACCATATACAGGTAATACATTTCTTTTTTTTTGTTCAACAATAAATGTGTACTGTATTCTTCTTCGTGGAAAAATAAGACATCCCCTGAAAATAAGATCTAGCGCATCTTTGGGAGCAAAAATGAATATAAAACACTATCTTATTTTCGGGGAAACAGGGTATGTAAAAGAAGTGTGTGTCTGTTTTAGCTTAATCCATTCCCAGAGATCTCCCTAGCTTTGCTTTCTCCTACCTCCCTACTCTATCATCAGTGGATTTCATGTAACCCCCTTAAGTCTTATCCTTTGATTCTACTGTATAAAATAAGGTGCAAAACTGCCGTTCTCAGGAGCATTTTCTCAATCCTTTGAGGTTTTGCTTCCTGGCAATTGTCATCCGTTTAGCTCAAAAAAACACATACAATGCCTCCCTCCCCACTAAGACCCTCATAGAAAAGTGAGTCATTGGCTATTGGGTAGCAGACATTGGTCTATATTCCTCAATTATTTAGAAGGAATTTATAACAAGTTAGTAAATAGCAGGAATTCACTCTGTTCCTCCCTCTACACCCAGGGATTCTGTGGAGCACGGCCTATAGATTACTTTCTACTTTGCTTGCGGCCCTCACTTGCCCAAAGAGGCTCTTCTAGGGCCTGAGGAGAGGGGACAGTGGGTGTGGCAAGAATATTTAGCCTCTCCTTAGACTAAAACACTGTTCAAAACTTTTCATTGTAATCCTTTATTCTAAATTGGCTGACTCCTGGATCTACTACTTCCTTGAGCCAGAATTAAGGTTGATATTCTTAAAAGTAATATATATATATATATTAATATCAATATCACATATAGAATCATAATATACCCACAATAGATGTATACACAAACATCTTGAAGTTATAATGTAAATCAAATTACATACATGTGTACACATGTTATACACTGAGTGGCCAGATTATTATGATCTCTGAACGCATAATAATGTGGCCCCCTCAGTGTATATCCTATATAATAAAAGGTTAATATGCAAATTGTCCTCTCAAGCAGGAGTTCGACCAGCAGGCAGCCAACTGCCCATGTCCCTTCTCCCCTAGCTAGGCTGGCTGGACCTCACAAGAGGAGCTATGGGAATAGAAAAGTATATATATATATATATATATATATATATAT
>JAAGEH010000124.1:2662334-2681904 GCA_011751065.1 Lasiurus cinereus
GTGGATAGGAGCAGAAATAAGAACAGTGTGACTGAAGCATCATGAATGTAGGGAAGTAAGGCATGATGGGAAATAGGTAAGGGGAAATAAATCACGCAGAGCTGTGTGGACCAGAGCAAAGAGTCTCGTTCTTATTTTCAAAACGCTCTACCAGAGGGTTTCAAGTAGAGAAATAAGGAGATTGGATTTGCATTTTTAACAGATCACTCTGGGTGCTGTGTGAAAAATGAATTTTCGGGAGCGAGGAGAAAGTAGAAGCAGAGAGATCTGCTAGGGAGTGCAGACTTCAGTGACTCATAAGCCCATTTCCTCAGCCTTAATGGATTGCTCAGGGTTCACTATCCTTCAAGTACAGTTTGCATTCACTTTACAGTAATGCGTTATGGGGAACGTGCCAACTTCCCTTCTTCTGGCGTGGCCAGAGGTAACAACGGCCTGGAGCCGGGTGCAGAGCTAATCTGAGGGAGCATCTTTTATGCCAAGAAAGCATAAACATACTTCGGAGATGCAGCCTTGATTAAAAATACATGGACACTCTGTGGATCTAAGCTGAAGACATATGGCCTTTGATTGCCTGGTATTTTCAATTCATACAAGAACATTATGGTGCTGCATTATGGATGAGAAGACACATTCCACTCTTTTAAATGGAGGAACGTTATGTGCTTTTTTTCTTCTCCTCCCCATCCTCTATCACTCCCCCACCCCCATCCCTCAGTCAGAGATTGAACTGTTCAATTAGGTCCTGATGAACTGCACTGGCGATTTTGTCACAGGAGTGCTTTCCATGCCTGGGAGCTCGCCGTGGCCCAAAGAGAGGAAGGCTCCAGGCCCCAGCTCTCCTGGCTGGCAAGTTTCCTGCCTTTCCTGACCTACCTTCTGCCACGGCTCTCACTCCAGCATGCCAATCTTGAGCAGGTGAATTAACCAACTTTTGGAGGAAGCATCTTCCACATGACATTTCTGTATTTTTCATTTAAGTTTCACTGAAATATTCTGATGCCTTCCTCAGCATGAGAAGCAAAACTCCATGATGGTGAAGAAATACGCTCCATCATAAAATGAATAAACCAACAAACCAACCAACTGACCTAGGATCTGAATCCAGAAACTAGGTGTTGAGATCCTGGATCAAGTTAATTGATGCTTTTGATTCTAAATGTATTTTCTGTACTGGGGATAATTATGGTATTCTGTTGGGTGGGTATCCTGAAACCATGCCAGGAGGTGATATTGTATCAAGTGCTTAGCACAGTGCCACTGATAAAGTAACTGCCTCAACAATTCTGGCTACTAGCATTGCTTCAATATTTCTTTATGTGGTTTACACATATTAGGTGCTCAATGAATGTTTCCCGTCAATGAACCATGTAAGGGCAGTCATGATACATTAAAAGCTGTAAGTGCCAGTTCTATCCCCTAGCACTCTTGTGGATCACATCAAGCTAGACCATGATTTCTCTGTTTTCCTCTAACTTGCATTTATGCATCCCTTATGCATTCATTCAGTATGGCATAGGAATGATACCAGTGCTGTTGGAGTCAATTTGCATGTGTTTACATTTGGGCCAAAATGCATGTTATGGTAAGACCTTGTAGAAGTCAAAAAAGTTGCTTGAACTCTAATTTCTTCACTTAGAAAATGAGAATAATGGTGCCACTCATCCTATAGTTTTCTATGAATATTAAATGAATGATATACATAACCCCTTAGCACAGAAACTGGATTAATGTAAGTGATCAGTAAGTATCATCATCATCATCACCATTATCATTATCATGTTATTTTGCTCTCTGATACATAGACTTGAAGACAAGTGGTCTATTTTATATACATTTGTAATTATTCTTAAAGTCCCTTGCACAGTACCAGGGATAAAGTACTTGCCTCAAAAATTCTGGCTACTAGCATTGTTACACATTTCTAATATGTGGAACATTCTTGAGGTAACACTAGGCATGTTCTGTTATCCATGACTGGCTGAGTCAGGCTTAGGGTGACTAGCCATGCTGGATTCCCTGGGACTGTCCTAAAATTAGAACTATAAAACCTGTATGGTGCAAAATACTTCAATCTAAATTAGTTAGTCACCCTGGGATACTAGAGAAGATTATAGCTTACAAACTGACCTGTTAAAGGACAAGGCATGGGAGGACAGTAGCAATTAGATTTGAATGTAGAAAAGATGATAAACTTTATCTATTAGGAAAGCAGGATGCATAAGGGTTATAATAGCAAACCATATACTAGGCAAAATCTTGATCCTAGAAATATAAAGTAGATCATCAGAGTTGGCCTTGAAAAGGCAGGGAAAGATGGGTCCCACTACTTACTAAACATTGCATCCTTATTTATGTGAAAGTATGTCTTCATTTCTATAAACCCATCAAACCAAGCCAATAAACATTTCAATTTAATGTATATCATGTGTCAAGTTTCTTCTGTACACTTTATACGATCTCTTTTATTTTCTTCTAAGAAACAATATTATACTTGCTAGAATATCTGCTTTGTATTTGTATCCAGACCAAAATCTCTGGATTTAAGACCCAAAGTATCAGTTTCTTTGAAAACTCCCTCAGTGATTCCAATATGTGCTCAGCTCTAATTTTAATTTAATTGATCTGGGGTGAAATTTTTAAAATATTTAGAGGTATAATAGGCTGAATAGCATCCTTCCACAATTTATGACCACCCCCCCCCCACACCACCCCCTCAGAATCCCAGAATGTGACCTTTCTTGGAAATAAGGTCTTCATAGAGGAAAAGTTAAGATGCAGGTGTTTTGTCCTGCCAATGTTAAGATGAGACCATATTGGATTAGGCGTGCTCTACACCCAATGACTGGTATCTTTGTAAGAAGAGAGGACACACAGACAATGGAGCCCAGGATTGCCAACATCCCCAGAAGCTAAGCAGAAGCAAGTAAGAAATCTGTCGTACTCTTCAGAGGGAGCATGGCCTTGACATGGCATGGCATGACTTTGAACTGAAACTTTTAGCTTCCAGAACTGTTAGAAAATATATATTTCTCATTGTTTTAAGATACCCAGTTTGTGGAGATTGGTCATGCAAACCAATATAACAGGTAAATTCTAATATGCAGCCACATTTGAGAACTGTTCTAGGAAGTTTAACTCCAAATCACATTAAGTCATCTTGTCTTGGACTCTTCATTCAGGTCATGGATATTCTTTCTAATCTCTCTCACAGTTGCCCTCAAAAAGATAGAATTCTTACACTACAATGAAAGGAAACAGGTTTCTAGGTTGGATTATTCTACATTAGTAACTTTTTAAAGTTCTCATCTGACCCTCATAGGACAGTATGGACACTCACACTTTGGAAGTCATGTACCCAATCCAGGTCTGTCTCTATAGGCTTATTCCCCTCTCTTTAAAAATACCCCCTCTGTGAGAATTCCAAAGAGAATATTTTCAAATAGAAAAGCACAATCAGTAGAGTTGAGAAACTGCTCTTGAAGCTTAGTAGCTCGTGACTCATACCTCTGAAAGGAGCTAATACCTTAATTTCATATTTCTCTGCTCAAATGCAGACCAAGGCGTAAACTGAAATGAAACTTTACACTAATGGCTTCTTAATTATACCCATCTAAAAGCAATTACCTGAGTTTTAGCAGATACAAAGTTAGGGTTGATGGGACCAGCAGATGAGAAATACCATGAAAGGTCATCTACAGAAAAAGATCAGCAGAGAGAAGATAAAACACAATGAGGAGGGGAGAGGAGGGGCTGGGATTCCAGAGATAAGTAAAGGTTGATAAATTTCTAATAATAGTCCTTGCCTGGTTTTTAAAACAAGGTCGCCCCTTTCTCCCCTAACTGTGAGAAGTGAAGCCAAAAAAAGAAATGTTTTATTTTAAGATATACACTGACTAGATGTGATGCTTTGACACCTGAATACAATTATTTTATGCCATATGTGGAGCCGAAATGTACTAAATTGTAAAAACAGGATTCTACAGCAAAAGTGATTAAACATATTCATATGTTATCCATTTAAAAGGAGCATAATAACACGAGTTCAGTTGGTAAAATCACTGTACTGTGTGTGCACACATGTATGTGCATGTGTATACATGTGTGTGCAGAGGCAGAGGATATTCAGCACATGATCAGATGTTCTCTTTGACTGAGAGAGCTTGAGGGCCCTCCACTCCATATGCTTTTCTGATTTGTTTGGATTGTTCTCAATTAGCTTATTTTCATTATGGATAAAAGAAAAATACTAAAAATAAAAATGAACCAATCTAGTGTGGAAAAGGGCAGGTTAACTTGATTGTTTTTATCTCCATTAAAACCTGAGCTGACATGCATTTTGGGAGTGGGCTTCACATGCTTCCAACATAGATCAAGGTCTCAAACTGAGACCCACATCCCATGGTGAATATCTTTTATTTGGGTCTGTATGAACATTAAACCTCTTAAAATGTGACTGCCTTTAGACATATTCAACTTAAATTGCTACATTCTTCCTCTTCTCTCTCTCTCTCTCTCTCTCTCTCTCTCTCTCTCTCTCTCTCTCTCGGCCTATTTCACTTTTTCATTTTAATTTGCTGAGTGCTTGGGACTTGGATTTGCACCCCCTGACCCTTTCTCCCTCCGCTTGCACAGGTAGAGTATTACTGTCTAGTCTCCTCTTGGATAGTAGAGTGAATATATATATTTATATAAAGCAGTTTTGATGACAGTGAGTAAGAATCTAATTCCTCAAAGTTTTCCTGACTTTTTGTCTCATTCCTCAATCATCTGAATCACCTACTAACTGAATCACCTACTGAATCCCCATTTTCCCCAAAGGCCAATATCATATGGTCCCCATGGCCAGGAACTAGTTTCAGATTAAGCATCATGAGCGCAATTCCAGTCATTGATGTCCATTCAGAAATCTCCCTGTTTTGCAATGTTCCTACTAGATTCAGCATAAGGAGGAAGAGTTGGTATTCCATCAGATAAAATTCCATGTCCGATTACACTATTTACACTCATTTTCATTTTTTTATGAGCATATTCAAAAGGCAAGAAAACTTTTCTATCAACAACAAAATTAAAAACAAAGCTGACACATTCATTGCTTCCTATATTCCCTGCTCTGTTGGTTGCTATAAAAATCCTTTGCAGTGTTTTATAGAAAAGGACACTGACAGTCATTGAGATAAATAAATTTCTGAAGATTGCAACTTTATTATTTTTTAAATATATTTTCATTGGTTTCAGAGAGAAAGGGAGAGAGAGATAGAAACATCAATGATGAGAGAGAATCATTGATCGGCTGCCTCCTGCACACCCACAATGGGGACCGGGGGGAGGAAGGGGATGGGATTGAGTCTAAAATCCTAGCATGTGCCCTTAACCAGAATAGAACCTGGGACCCTTCAGTCCATAGGCCGATGCTCTATCCACTGAGCCAAACTGGGTAGGGCAAGATTGCAGCTTTAAGAGCTACAAATGGACACCCTGAGTTAGTCTGATAGCAAAGCATGACCATTTCCCTAGATGGATTTCAGGAACAGATCCCCTGTCCATGGTGTGCCAGACCAGGTGGCACTGGCTTGGGAGAAATGATTGTGTGCACTCCTCAGTTCAGGATTGTCATGTTTCTAGCTTGAAGTCGGCCACTGTGGGAGTATTTACACACTGTAAATTGACACCTGCTCAAAATCAGGGCTTTTTATTGTCCAAGGAAAGTCATTGTTAAATGTTTATTGGCTTAAGCCCACTCCTAAACTAGATTGGCGTTCCTCTCATTCTTCCAGTTTTTATTAAGGCCCCACTCTTTATTGGCATGTCATTGGCACCGTAGAAAAATATGGTAATAAGGTGATCCTCAACCTCAGAAATCAAAAGATTAGTAAAATTTGACATGGAATGACACCCAAGATCACAATACCCAACAAATATCAAAGCAATAAGGAAAAAAATCACCCCACTGTACAAGAAAGGAAAAACGGGATTTTATAAGTAAGTTATAGTTAGAAGGTAATATTCTAATAATTATTCAATGGGATTCTCCTTATTTAATTCTTTAACTTTTGAGTTATAGAAAACAACTCAAATGGACATAAGCAATAAAAGCTTTTTCTATAGTTGCTTTTGGTCTTTGTTCATTTGTTTGTTACCATGACATGTAGTAATGCACTCCCTTTTCCCTTTGTCTGAAATGATTATTTTCCTCTCTTATAATCACATCTAGTCTTTTTATTCCATTTTATCTGTTAATTCTGAGTAAATTGTGCCTCCACGGAAATACATTTCATGATCAAGATACACCTCAAATGATTACTAATCCCATGTTACTCCTCTCCCCCAAAATGTTGACCAAGTCTGAACCCCCAGTGCCTCAGATTGTGAACATATTTGGATATAGGATTTTGCAGCTATCATTAGTTCAATTAATATAAGGTCATTTGAGTAGGCTCTATTTCAATAGGACTGTTATCCTGATGGAAAGAAGTGTGGACATAGAGAAGATACGTACACAGAGAAGACAATGTGAAGATACAGGAATGAATGCCACGTGCAGATGCAGGCAGAAATTGTGGTTATGTGTCTACAATGGTACTATCCTAATGCTGGTGATGGATTGCCAGCAAACCACCAGAATCTAGTCAAGAGACACAGAACAGCCCTCAGAAGGCACACTTTCTGCTGACCCCTAGATCTGAGACTTCTACTGTCCAGAACTGTGAGACAATAAATGTCTGGGATTTATGATTCACCAGTTGGTGGTTTCTTAATTATGCCAACCTAAGGAAATTAATCCAGGATTTCAGTTTATCATTCTATCTTCTTGTTTACTTATTCATTAGTTTTACTCTATTTGTCCTCATACTGGAATCCTGGGTCCTCTTGTTCAAAGTTGTCCCTGGTTCTAGATCATTGGCTATCAAATAATAAATACTCAGCACATGTTTTTAGAAATAATAAAGGGAAGATTACTGACTCACATAGCTTAAGAAAAAGCCAAAAGTATAACTTCAAGTGTCATTTGATCAAGCAACTTGATAAAGTCACCAACATATATATCTCTTCTCTCCCTTTCTGATCGTGAGTTAGCTTCATTCTATGTACAAATTCTCTGGAACAGTGGTCGGCAAACTCATTAGTCAACAGAGCCAAATATCAACAATACAACGATTGAAATTTCTTTTGAGAGCCAAATTTTTTAAGCTTAAACTTCTTCTAATACCACTTCTTCAGAATAGACTTGTCCAGGTCACGTTTTTTTTGTGGAAAGAGCCACATGTGGCTCACGAGCTGCAGTTTGCCATCCCATACTTCATCGGTTAGGATTTTTAGTTGTAAGCAAACATGATTAATACTGAAAGAAATCACCTAAAATAATAAAGGAGTTCAAGTGATTCTGGTGCTCCTCAGGGCCTCATGTGCCCCCATTTAAATAGAGCAGGGGAGAGAGCACAGACTTTACTGACACAGAGGAAGATGTGGAACTGAGTCTCATTTGCCTTCATTGACTTGAATTGGTGGGTCATGAGCTTGTCCCAGGCCCAATGACCTCATTACTGTGACTAGGAACTAAGGATGGGTAAGGTAACACCAATGAACGGAAGCCATGGAAATGGAGCGTGAGGGTCATTGTTACCGAAAACTCAAGTACTTCTTAGGGAGGAGAAATGGGTTGTTAGAGATTGAAGACACAACTAAGCATGCCTAACACACCCTCCAAATACAGAAAAAGCATTTTAAACTGGCTTCCATCAGCATTAAATAGGCCAAACAATCATCTGAACGGATGTCCTTTTGTTGTTCTTCTCTTTAAGTTTCATTGTCTTGTTTACTCTGCATAACTCAAATTCAAATTATACGGACACTTGCATCACTTACATTCTTTTTCTTTTTTTTCAAAGTGGGATGACTCATTGAATGGATTTGAATGGCTTCCAAAGATTGTCTACACCTCAAGAGCACCCAACTGACCCTCTAAAGATAGGAAGCCCCGTTTAAATATGGACAGATTCCTGAAAACAGGTCTTACTGTGTAAACCGATCAGTAAGCATGGCACTATCTATAATCCAGAGAGAGAGAAGGCAGAACATTTCTTCAAATTTATTTTTTGTTATTGCTGTGAAGGGAGAGTTATTCCCTTTACCAATTGGTTTCATGTTTTTTAGTTTTCTTGATTGATGCTCTGGGTAAAAGCTTCAAATGAACAAAATTTCTGCTAAAAGCTGTACTTATGTGATTCTCTCCAACCACTAGCATTTAAAGGCTAGAATGCACTGGTTTCTAGGGTATAGAATAAAAGGATTTAAGAACACAATTAGTAACTTGTTCCAGCAATTAGATCTGAGTTTAATTACAAACTAACCTCTTGATAGACCATTTGACAGTCAGCGTGAAGTGAGAAAAAGAGATCGGGAAAGTGCTGGAAGCAGCAGCAAAAGAACTTTCCCACATGTTTGTTTTTGTGCATGCTATTTTCAGGCTTGGTGCTGCTTTTGTGAGGGAAAAGGTAACAGATTTTGTTCTTTACAATGGTTTAATTTTTAACTTGTCAACAGGGTTTTGTTTTTGCATGCTTTCTCGTCCAACTATCTGAGAAGCAACTTAGGATCCTGAACTTCCTGCTCATCTGACATTAATTGTACCCTGTGTGTTTCCTCTCCATCCTCGGAGACATGTCTGTCTTCTTAGAGGGGAGGAGGGAACCCAGTGTGCTCAACACCTAACGTGTAAAAGCATAAAGAGGCTTAGAGTCTATAGGATCCACATGATGCATGTTACAAACATGCACACCTGAGTTCTGGGCTGGGGCTGAGATCTCAACCTGGGATTCGATAGGATAAGTGGAACCAAGTTCACTCTTGGGAACAAAGGGAAGGTGCATACTTCCTGTGATTGTGTTGGGGTAATTTATTTCCTTCCTGATAGCATTTCCAAAAATGTAGCCCTTGGAAAGATAAATTGGAGGCCGTTTTTTCAATGTTGCATTTTTCTTCCTTAAGTACCAGGACTCAGATCCATTTAGTGGGTGTGTTACACTGATAGGGCTTTATGCTGGCCCTGTGCACAGAGCCAATTACATTAGAGGCAGGAAGGAGCTGGGCGGGAGGGAGCATGTGGTTAAGAATTAGGAGAATGGAACTAATGCCCTATTCTTCCGTCTACTAGCCATAGGCAGGCCTTCTCCCCTCAGTTATTTTACTTTCCTTGACTTTTAAATGGGAAACATAATGATTTACCCAATGTTGCTTTTACTCAGCAAACATTATTGAGTACCTGTTATGTGCCAGAAACCTGATTAGGTTCTAGATATAGGTGAAAACCAAAGCACCTTCTCTCACAGTGTTTACTACCTGCGAGGGCCTCTCTCAAGGTGGATACTTGATCAGAGAGATGAAGAAAGTGAGGGGGTGTGTTCTGTCAAAACCCAGAAGAGAAGCATTTGATGCTAAGAAATGGACCCCTCTGAAGTTCCTGAGGCAGGTCAAATGCAGAGCTAGAAAGCCATGGTTCAAATTCTTGGTGTCTGAAATAACAATGAAAAAGTTGTGAAAAATCTATGCTAATAATATACTGTTACTTTCATGAATGGGACCATGTTCTGTTGTGATTATATCTGAACAATTCATAGTTATCTGAATTTTCCCCAATTTTCTAAAATGAATGCATAAATCTTTAATAATTTATTTCTTTAAAAAGTCATTCTATATAATAAAAGGCTAATATGCAAATTGTTTTGACCAGGGAGTGGGGCTGGCCGGCCAACTGCCTGTGGCCTCTTCCTCTCCCACCTCACCTAGCTGGCCCTGCCTGCCCCCGATTAGCCCCCAATATCCAGATCAGGGAGGGCTGGGGGACCTCACATGTGCATAAATTCATGCATTGGGCTTTTAGTTTAAAATATAAGCTTGGATCCAGTAAACACTGTGTTTGAGAGGGTAGACTCTTGAGTCTGACAAACTCTTGAGTTTGAATGAGGATTCCACCTTTTGCTATCTCTGCATTTTAGACTAGTTTTGATTTAAATTTTGAAAATACATCCTGACGGGTTTTCTGAGGACTTACTGATGTAATGAAAGTCAAGAACATAGCACATTGTACATTCGCAGGAAGGGCTCTGTAAAGGTTAGCTCTCATAACAGTATAATCAGGGTGGTATGTTCATTTGTCCTCATTTCTCCTGTAAAAGTGTACTCCACTCCCATAGAAAAAGTTTCCTTAAGCAAAGAAGACATTAGAATAACCACCACCCACAGCCTGCTTTCTAAAAAAAATAGTAAAATGCAAAAACAGGTCCAATTCAGAAGACAGGTTTGAAGTGAGCAGCCGTCTAGTCCCTGCTTCTGTGTGTAATTTGAAAGACTGTATAAAATTGCCATTTTTATGGCTTACTTCTAATCTTTGTTAAATTTGAGTTTCTTTAATTCTTTTCTCACTCTGGAAATAATTACTTGACATTTGAAATGATTTTAATGAAGATGATACAATTTTTATTTTTACCCCAAAGAGGACACAGATTGCAGGAAGATAGAGAATTTGTCCTAAGGGCAACATCACTTTCTTTGTCCCAGATCTGACTGACTTGATTGTAAGTCTCTCCTCTTCCCTTTTGCCCTCAGGAAATTCTGTCTGCAAGCTGGGCCACTAGAATCCTATAGGAAAACAACTGAGGGTAACAGTGTCTTCAGGTCTGTTGGAACTTCTGTCTTGGTTCTTGACTGTTTCGGGCACGGGACTTTGGAATGAGCAAGGTAGACAGTACCAGAGTCAATAATAATCTGGTTAAAATGTGCGATTATTGGATTTCTATGGTTCAAGTGGCCACACCATCAGTTTTCTTATTTGATAAAAAATATGGAATGATACTACCTATCAGATTTGTCATGTGGCCACTCATCCCTTTGTACAGGTATTTTTATTCAAGAATTGATTTAAGGGCTGAGCTATTGGTCTGAATTCCATTTTATTCTTCATCATCTATGTAAATAAGCTATGTATTGTTACTTGCATAATCCCTAAAACAGTAGGTATTTTCTTCTATCTGTGTAAAGTATAAATGCACGTTTGTCCTAAGACTATCTCTTCCCAATATGTTGAACTTATTTTCAAGAGGGCCAGTGATGGGGACTATTAGTGAATATATTTTTACTTACTTTCTGGTAGAGCTGAAATTGTCCCTTCTAACAGTGTCCTGTGGTTAACATACACTTGAGACTGCATGGAAATAAACACCATGTTTCCTAAGTTTACAGCACCTCTTAAGGTTTATTTATAAATATGGGTTGTACCACTGGGAATGGCATGCCTGTCATTTCTTTACTAGATTTAACGTTCATTTGGGGACAGATAACTCGTTGTTGAACTACTTATTTCCTTACCCCAAGCCATGTGCCATGGGGCTCGGTATTGGTTCCCTGGTTATGATAACTATACTCGCTTATTCACACCCTGCATTGTCTTATTCATTTGACTTTTATCCTCCCTTTTGCTCTTTTCAAAATGTATAAGCCATATTTGCTTTCTGGATCAGGAAGGGAGGGATGAAATAAATTAACAGGACAAATCAGCTAAGCCTAGTGAATCATGTAAAATGCTTGTGGTCATGCTTTTTATGGAACAAGGGGATGGGATGGTTAAAATAGAGTCTGGAACCTCACTGCCTAGACTTGAAAGTTAGCCCAACCACGTATTTGTTGTGTGGCTCTGTCTAATAATTTAACCTGTCTGCACCTCTCTCTTCCCGAATGTGAAATGAGCGCACAATAATACCTGTTTCATCACTAGTTAGAAGTATTAAAGAAAATAAACCAATGTCATCCCAATACATCTAATTATATATATGTATATATGTATATATATATGTATACACACACACACTCACACACACACACACACACACACACACACATACATACACTAGTGTTATTTTGTCTGAATGGAATATCATGTGTAAAATGTTTCTAGCTTGATACCATTTTCAAAGGATAAAACCAAACTCAGGCTCACAAAGGAAGCAGTTAACAAGTGATGTGACCAGTGTTTAAACACAGTTCTAGAGGCTGCTAATAAAAATGACAGGTATGATGGAGGAAGAATGGAGAATGACCATAAGCACCCATTGGTGTGCTGAAAGCTCAGGGAGACTACCTCATTTACCTGCAACAGCAAAATGAGGTGCTTTCTGTCACTGTCCACATTTTATTCATGGTGACTTCTGGCCTCAGAGAGCAAATATAACCTTGCAAGTTAGTGGTGGAGCTAGGAACTAAGGCAGATTGGTGTGCCTGATCTCAAAGCCCACTACTTGGTTTCAACTCAACCAAGATGCTAGAAATCCACTTCTTGACCTAAGAAAAGGCAAAGGGTTCAAAAAGTAGTGTGTGGGGGAGGATAGAGGAAGGGGGCAGAGCTGATAAAAGAATGAATATGAACAGCATGTTGAAAGAGAGCCATTTATAAGCAAGATTATAGAATCTGTTTGAAGATTCCCCTAGAGGACACGTTATAAAGATGACTTGCACGCAACTTAATGAGAGGTTAGATGAAATGCATCGGGCTCTGTGTAGGCGGGATGCACACAGAAAATTAAATCCATGCTGGAAATGTTAATAAATGCATACACATGTTCTTGTTTGTAATGTGCTCCTTGTTTTCCTCTTTTTCTCCATGTTAGAACGGTGAGGACATCTCCCCATGTGTCCCCTGGGACCTGCTATTTCCCCTTCTGGTTGTTTTGCTTTCTTTCTCTATCTCCTCCCCACCCCACCCCTTTGCCCTTTGCATGTGATTTCATAGCCTGAAGATTTCCAGGGCCCAGGGGTATGACTATGCACAGAGAATGAAGAATGAGGGCAGACGACTCTTGGGGCTTCCAGACCATGCATCTCACGGTAGCCATAGTGATGTTAAAACCAATAGCCTGTGTCACTCTCTCATAAAGAGTTGAGAGTTTCCTTTGCGCACCATACAATGAAGTCCAGACACATCTGCAGGCTGTTTAGGCACCTAGTGTGATGGCCAGTCTCCAGTGCCACCTGGCCATGGTGACTTTTCAAGCCCTCTACCTTTTACCTGACATGCTCGTTCCCCCTGAAAACCTCTTTCATTCATTCTTCATATACAATCCAAGCATGATCTTTGTGAAGTCTTTTCTTGAAATCCCCCATAGAAAGGCGGAGGCTCTTGGTTTCCCTAGTACCTTACACACACCCTTTCCACACCCTTAATATTCTTAATAACGAAGAGTGGCCATTTATGTAATGCTTAACATGTAGAGAACTGGGCTAAATATCTTACATGAATTTTTCACTTTAATTCGCCTAATAAATGCATTAGGCACGATCTATTCCCCACCTAACAACGAGAGCTCAAAGACATTTAAGAAATGTTTTAGAACATGCCAAAAGGTAGAAGAGCCAGGATTAATGCTCTGACCCTTCTGACATGAATACCTGCACAATGATCAATTACCCTGGATCACTGTTTTACATTCACGCATAACTGTTACTCACATAGGAGACTCATTTTACTACTTCTACTTGATAGATCTGAAGGCAGACATGTTTGCTTTGTTTTCTGAAGAATGCAGGGTAATATAAGGTAGAGAGCATCTACTTTACAGTTATGGGACCTTCTTGGGATCCCAGTTCATTTATTTGTTGTTTGCTACTTTGAACGAGTTACTGAATCTGGGAAAATCAATCTCTACCTCTTTATAATGGGCATAGCAGTGTCTAAGTTTCAGGGCTGTGAAGGAAAAAGATTACAGATCTATCACTCTGAAGATATTGCAGTCACTCAGTAGAGGCTCCTTTTTATTATCTTTTGGCATGTCTGCCCAAGATCCTGGCCCAGCATGGAAACCCAATGAAGAAATTGTTTTGTGTTTTAAAAAATAAAAATAAAATAAAACAAAAAGGTAACTTTAAACTCAACACTATGTCCCAGGAAAAACATGGCCCATCTTCATAATAATTGATTTATCAGCTGAGTTCTCCAAAAGCCCTGGCAGACTGATTGACAGCTTTGCCACTCTAGGAAGGAGTTAAAAGGAGGTATTAAATGGGAATCTTTTGAATAGGATATGGGAAGAACTCAGCACAGAGTAAAGGAAAGCAGACAAAGCAGTCCTCAGGGAAAGGAGGAACTTAAAAGCCATTTTAAGTTCAGTTCCAATAGTTTGGTCAAAAAGACTCTAGAGTTAAGCCTGGCTGGTGTGGCTCAGTGGTTAAGTATTGACCTATGAATAAGGAGGTCATGGTTTGATTCCCAGTCAAGACTCATGCCCAGCCAGAACCGGTTTGGCTCAGTGGATAGAGCGTCGGCCTGCGGACTGAAGGGTCCCAGGTTCGATTCCGGTCGGGGGCATGTATCTTGGTTGTGGGCACATCTCCAGTGTGGGGCATGCAGGAGGCAGCTGATCGATGTCTCTCTCTCTTATCGATGTTTCTGACTTTCTATCCCTCTCCTTCCCTCTCTGTAAAAAATCAATAAAATATATTTAAAAAAAAAGACTCATGCTCAGTTTGCTGGCTCCATCCCCAGTGGGGCTCCATCAATGGTTCTCTCTCATCATTGATGTTTCTATCTCTCTCTCCCTCTCCCTTCCACTCTGAAATCAATATATATATATATAATTTTTAAAAAGATCCTAGAGTTGAGATCTGTGTACTGGTATGTTACTATTATGCAAAAGACATAGAAGAATAGGCAAGTATGCACTGTATTTCCAGACCTGCGATAAGATAGAGTACAGGGTAGAATCTTCAGGTCCCAGATGTCAATCCTTGTTCCACTAGCTAGTTTCCAGAATTGATATTACTCCTCCCACCCCTGCAAAAGGAAAAAAAATAATATACACCTTGGCACATCCAAATGCAAAACAAAACAACACAAACATTTTATCATATAGGACTTACATATAATGGACACTTATTTAATAGATATTGTATGTGTTTGGTTGAGTTTTTCCTACATGCCTCACTTTCTTTCTGTAACAGTCAGGTGCATGGGTAGAAAAAGAGAAAAAAAAAGAAATGCATTTACAGTTCTATTTGAAATTTATTCAATTGGTAATTTTTTTTTACCTTAAACTTTGATGTGAAGCTTTCAGGAGCTATGGACAACTACAAGTTACCACTATCCTCCCAAATGAGTCAAGTCCAGCTTATTTTCCCATCACTGTTCCCTTAGGTCACCACCACACATCCACACCCCTTGTGCCATCAGCCAGGCAGGTCTCACTCACAGCAGATAACCAGATATCAAGGATAGAGAGACAGATCCATCAGCACTGTAACATATGCACGGAGAAACATTTATCTGGTCATTCTCTGACTCACCCATAGAACCCACTCAGTGATAGACCGCATTGGAGCTTGTGGAGAAAGAAAACCCAAAACCCAATTACAGTAATATTTGACTATACTCAGCTCACGACCTTTTTCTTAGCTTCGGAAATAATCTTCTCTTTTTGTCTTTATATGCTTCATTTTTCTCATTTGTAAAATGTGGGGAAATAGTATGTACCTCATATGTATGATGAGAAGATTAAATAAACTAAAATTGAAAAAGTTGTTAGAGTTGCTAGCACACAGCAGTATTTAATAAGTGACAGTTGTAATACCAATGGTGATAGCAATAGCAACAGCAACAAAAGCAGTTGTTCTAGTGGGAAGTGAGATTATCATTATTATCTTCCCCCATATCCACTGCTAATTTTAAGTCCTCTTTTCTGAAAGTAGCAAGGGGACAAGGAACCTACTGCTCAATAACATCACAGAAGAGACTGGCAAGGGAGTTGACATATAGGAAAGTCTTTCCTTGAGAAAACAGAGGCCATCAGAAAGAATCCTCCTCATTGCTCACTAACAAATCCACAGCCCACGTACTTCTGTACCCACTTTCTCCTATCAAAAGTCAGTCCCTCTATATAACCTCCAGATCTTAGCAACTCTCAGCTTTTCAAGAGTTTTCCCTCTATGTATATTTCCTTTTCCCTCTCTCTACACCATCAATCTCTCCCATCAGAATACATGATGCAGCATAGCCCATTAGATAGAAGTAACCTTTTCTTGATCTCACATTCCCCTCCACCTACTGTCTCATTCTATCATTCCACCCCCTGGCCAGCTCAACTTGCTCATCTTCCATTCATTCTTCAAACCACTCCATTTAGTTGCTGTCACGATTATGCTAGAATACTAAATGTGGTCAAAGTCAACAATAACTTCTATGTTCAAAGCCAACAGATATATTTGTCAGTGTTCTCCTTAGTACCTTTTAACAGTCAGCGACTCTCCTCTATGCACATTATCCTCTGTCCTTCTCCACAGGTCTCTCAAACTGAACAGAACTAAATAAGTTTATTTCCAAAACTTTTCTCCCCTTGAGTATCCACTGTTGGGAAATGAATTCAACATAGACCTGAGTGCTCAAGCCAGGAATAGAATCTCTGTGATACTCATTTCCTCTCCCTCTCTCCTCCTCTTTCCATTTTTCTACTCTCTTTATCACTTACATCCAATCCACTATCAATCCATCAGTAAGTAGAATTTCTTCTAAAAATGAATGCTGAGTCTATTATTGTTATATGTTTATCTTCACTGCCACTAGCCTTATCTGGGCCATCATTAGACTATAACACTTCTTAACCATTCTCCTCTTCTCCGCTTCTTCATTAGTCTCTCTCCTCCACTGTCTACACTAGCTCATATCTCTCTAAGCATGGCTGGATCTTTCTTTTGCTTGTTGTCATTTGAAGGACATCCAATAGCCAGAACACCAGTCCAAGCTCCTTAAGATGACATTGATGGGTATTCATAGCCTGCCCCCCAGATTAACTCTTCAGTTTCTTCTGACACTTTTCATTCCCTAGTTTATGTTCAGGCAACATGGGTAAGCCTAAGGTGCTAGGTATATTCTCCTGTTTTTCCTCATTAAATGAAATTTAGCTCCTCTCCCAAGAAATCTTTTGAGACCCTCTTCAAAAAGGAGAGTTCATTATTAATTTGTCTCTACAACATCTGCACCTTGTATACATTTCTATTATTAGTTATTTTTAATATATTTGTGTCCTCTATTAGAGCGGTTCTCTCATTTGGACTCATCTCAGAAGTTTAAAAACAAAAACCCCAAATCAGTGCTTGGGTGCCTTACCTAGAGCTTCTGATGGAATTGGTAGGAACGCCACCTAAGAATCAGGAATTTTCACACATCTCCCAGCGAGTCTGATGTTCAGTCAATTTGGAGACTCCTTGAGGCTTGGGATGCTCTATTTTATTTTTTATCCCTGTATATTAGGTCTCCTACATTCTGTCTGGCACATAGCTGAAATTCAATTTATGTTGTTAAAAAATGTACTTAACAATGAATGAAAAGTTTAGGATACAATATGATATATAATTCCCAAGTGAAACAGGTAAAGCTAACTTAAGGAAGGTGAATTTTCAGCAAGATCTGGAAAATGCTTAAATGCCTAGGATAGACTAGCAATAGCCCAGTCATAGTGTTAAAATCTGAAAGGGGCAAAGAAAAGCCAATGAAACCATACAGAGGGATAGTCACAGTTGAGACTAGAGAACCGGAGGCCACATGCTAAGAGGATCGAAATAAATGGAGAAGGAAACTTTGAAGGCAAGACTTTACGAGTGTGCGGATAATCATAAGGGGTCAAGATGGGTGTCCAGGGTGTTTTTTTTTTTTAAAAAGATGGTGTTGAATTGACATGAGGATTTAGGGGAAAAAACAATTGAAATGATGCAGCCCACTTTCCAACTGTGAGTGGGGATTTGCATTCAAGTGAACAGAATATATTTTTGTTACCAACTATTAGCAGTGGCTTGATAATCTCATCGCTAAGAAGGTGTGAGAAACATAAACTTCAGAGAAACATTCCATGGTTTTGCTAGCTAACCTGGATGTGGCAGATCACTTAACTTCTGTGACTCAGTCTCCACACATGTAAAGGGAGGATAATAATTATGCCTTTCTCAGAGAAACTATGAGAAATAAACATGTTAAGGAGGGTTGGCCCACTACTTAGGCAAAACCAAGGCTTCCATTCGAGAGTGTTAAAAAGGAAAGGAGAGATTGAGTTTATTTCAATTATGAATATAAAATCTGATTTTCATTTTGTAACTAGATCTATAGATATGTATAAAGACATGTTTGATCTCAGACACGCACACACACATACACATACCACTTTATAATTGTACTAAAATCACCAAATTAGTGAACATTTTAAATGATTTTCTCTAAGCTCTTAATTATTATTGAATTTACAGATAATCTCTACATAGACTAACCAACTGTTGCCTATGAGAGGTCATTAAGGCTCCACTGATTAGATAAGAATAATTTGCAATTAGCATAGAAATTGTTAGCATGAAAACCGGCCCATCTAAATTTCTTGAGTGCTCTTGAAACTACTGTTCTCTTAAGTACTCTAAACACTCATATAATCCGATTGACATGGCTAATTAATATGATTAGAAATTTTAAGTCCCCAAGTTTTTTTTGTGTTTTTTTTTTAAAATATCAAAACTTTTCTGTTCAAGTGATCACAAAGTATTCCTAAAAGAGGACACAATTATAGACAGGCTTAAACTTTTCTATAAGCCTCAAGATTTCACTAAGCCCCAGCCAGTGTGGCTCAACAGTTGAGCATCAACCCAGAAACGGAGAGGTCACCAGTTGTATTCTGGATCAGGGTCCATGCCTCGATTTCTGGCTCCATCCACAATAGGTAGCAGAAGGCAGCTGATCATGACTCTCTCTCATCATTGATGTTTCTATCTATCAATTCCTCTCTCTTCTGCTCTTTCTAAAAATCAATAACAATATTTTTTAAAGATTCCTCTAAGTACATCAAATTAGAAGAAGCAACGCACATTATTTATTGTTACCCAAGTCCTTCTTGTGGACTGTGTATGTCTGCCAATCTGCGTAAAGGCTCTCCCTCTGTGATGCCAGAAAGTTTCTCCCCTTTGAAGTTTCAGAAGCCCGCAGGGTCTGAGTCCCAGTTCAGTTACAGAAGGAATGGAATCTACGCTAGTCCTGCAGTCAGACCTTTGGTGAAATGCCTTTTGGTCATACACTACATGCTCAAGCCTAAGCAAAGTAATGGAATTCTTTCAGAACCAGAGACACCCCTCCCTCCCACCCTCATCTTAAAATACTAACAATTAGAGTTCCTAGTTGTAGGCTTCCTGTGAAGGTCACCTGAGGTCTTTTCTGGAATAGAGGATGATAGGAGCAATATATGATAATCATTATTAGCTCTTATCATGCAATTGTTGATTTTATACTTTAAACTTTGTTTCTGCTGATACATTGCAGGCGTGTTGAGGGAAGAACAATTTTTTTTTTTGTTTTGTTTTCTGACCTGGGGTCTTCTTTTATTCTCCTAGTTCCTGAATTGAAGCACGTGATTGACAAATATATACCCTGATTCTGCTAAAGTTTCTAGTCTGAATATGTTCCTCTAGGTAATACACTTTTCCAACATAACAAACATTGGATATTTTATGTAGGCTATGTAGAAAATGTGTGGGGCCGATATATATATATATATATATATAT